>JANPWX010000025.1:1157686-1413737 GCA_024734555.1 Trochalopteron elliotii
AAAAAAAAACACCAAAACAAAACAAACCAGGAAAAAAACCAACCAAAAAAAAAAAAAACCAAAAAAAAAAAAAAACATACCCCAACCCAACTCCCTAACCCCTCCCCCTCCCCCCCCCCCAAAAAAAAATAGAACAAATCAAGAAGAAACAGTTGAAGAGCAGGAGGGGTTCTTTGGACTTTTACATATGATATAGTGAGGAAAGAGTGGCGCAGTTACCAGACTTCAGACAGATACCTCCCTAATAATAGTCCTTGAGACACTTTATAAGAAGCCCCTGTTGAAAAGTTTCATCAGAATTTTACACACAAATTTCTGCAAAGGGCATCTTTTCTTATTTTTCTAAATACTTCCACTAAAATCCCTAAAACTGGCCAGTGAAAAGGAGACATGAGATCCTACTGTACATCTGCCAATATTAAACTGGGAACCTGCTGGGGCTGTGAAAAAAGCTTTATGCTTCACTTTATCCCACAAGACCAGGGTCTGAAATTAAAGGTCAGATCCATTATTTCACATCAGTGCTAAAGGCAGGAGAATTTATTCACTACAGAATTAAAGATTAACCAGATGCTTCACCAGGCATATGACTGTCATAACTTAGCAGACATTATGAGAATGTAGAAATCTGAGAGCACCCTGTAAAAGTTGATGCTATCTCCAGTCTCTTGCTGGACTGCAGAAGGAGGCTGGGGGAGCCAAAACACCAAAGATATTTCTGCCTTTGTATTTTCAAAGCCAATCTTTCTTGTATCACCCACCTTTGGCTGCAGTTGCTGTAGTAAATCCAGCATCAGGACAAGCAGAACAAGCAGGGCTCATCTACAGATTTTGACAAGTGGCAAAGCATCACAAAAACCTAAAAGTACTTTTTATATATGTAGGATCAATAAATAGAATTAGCTCCCCATATTTTCCCTCTTTCTCTCACCTAAATGTGCAAATAGAGCAGTAAAATATTCAATGTAGTCGAAAAATGCTATACTTCAGGTTTTGCTTCCCTCTCTTTTTGTTTTTCTTTGGCTACTAGATCCATATGGCCTAAATACTTGGTAACTTAGCTGTTGCCCACACTTTTCATACTATTTCCATCTCTAACCTCCTGTAGGCTAGACGCTGAAACAGTGACATCAATGTGATCTAATTTATGTCAAAACCCAGTAAGATTATTCTGTACACAGTCATCTCAGCCTATTTTTAGATGAGTTGCTTATAAAATTCAATCCTGTGCTAGTCTTTGCTTGGTTTGAAGGCCAAAATTTTAGAAAACCCAGTCTAATGCAGTTTTATAAACTCAGAAGGACAACCTCCTTCCTGTTAACATTCTTGTTCTCAGGATCTAACAATCACATCATTTCACACCACTGCTCTCTCCTGAATTCAAATGTGTAAAAATCCACTGAGGCCAGACTTTGCTTCAGTTGCCTTATTAAAAAATCCAAGTTACTCTACCAAACTAAACAGGATGAGGCTAAATTTGCATCAGGTTAACTGAAAGTATAATCCAGACCTTTAAGATTTTACCCAAAAAATCCATTCTATTTGTATTTTGGCAAATGGACTCAACACTGAGGTCTCAGCACAGGAGAGAGAACCTTACACAGTGTGTAACCTGTAATTGCCTTCAGTTCTCGTTACACCTGCCTTCACTTGCTCTGGAAAAGTGATGTATTTGCTTTCTGCTCCAATGGATGAGCAGAGCTGCTTCATCCATAACTGTGTCACTACATTTCCAGCTCTTAGATGCTTCTTGGATACTCCCTCAGGCACTACATTTTGTTGCAGAGCATGACCCATTTCCATAATCTGCCCTTTCCACTGCTGTCTCTCCAAATGGGATATGTTCTTCTTTTGTCTGAGAATCTGCAGCAGGTCTCCCATGCACATCCAAAATGTTCCTTCTCACTTACAAGCTCCACCACTAGCTCACTCATAGTGACATACAAGCACCACTGCTCTACCAAATACAAAGGACTTTTGTGACAGTAAAACGTGTCCCTAGTGATCTAAGCCTGACTCAGCCTTAGATGCAAATGTGTGGACTGTAAAATGATGATAAATTGATTCTGTACTGATGAATGCACATCAGGCACCTTAATAATCAGTTTTCAAAGGCAATCACTTAGGTATTCCATTCATTTTTAGAGACAAACTATTAAATCAAGTAAGAAAGCATTTTTCCCTCCTCAAAAACACGTCAGAAAACATTACAGTTTCTCCTCTGCTCAAGAGAACTAAGGTGCATGCACACAAATGTGATTTAACAGAGCACCCTTGGCAACTCTTAATTTTTGGCCTTTCTCCCATGTGATGCTATCAGAGCCACTGCCCAAGCAATACAGCAGCTCTTGAAGGCTCTGTGAGCAGGCAACAGCACTCACGTACAGGGCAGCAGAGCCCAGCTTGCCTCACCAACAGAGGCAATTAGAGAAACATTTTGGTCTGGAAACCAGAGCATGAGGGTTTGACGTGGCAGTTTTACTCACAGCTTTTTCTCTTACATGGAACTGGACATCAGTCTTTGTGACACCAAAAGCAGGGTCTATCTGCTGTTTAATTTCTCCTCTCAATTTATCTTCCAGCTCATTAATCCGTTTCCCAGCAACCTATCCCCACTTTCTATTCTTACAGGCAATTCTTCTCTGAGCTCCTGCTGGGAGGCATCCATCTTTCAAAGCAGCCAAGCTTTAATTCCTTCTTGTCTTGCTTGAGCTGCATCAATCCTTTTTTTTCTGTCCTGAAAATTCAAGACTTGTTCTCAGATTAAGAAAACGATGCTGGAAATGGGACAGCTAACCTGAGTAATGGACACCCTTCCTTAGAGAAAAAGCTTTCAAGTACCTAGAAAAGGAACACCCCATATTCTAGTACAGAAATTATAACATCTCAATAAACAGAGCCTCATTTAGAATGGCAGTTCTTCAGAGAACAGAGTAAGTGACTTCAGAAGCAAAGCACCTTCTAGAATACAAGACCTAAAACCAATTTAAAATTACCCCATCTAAAACACTAATATAAATATATTATCAAGTTCCTACATTTGATGCTTTTCATTTATCCAGAAAACAACTAAACAATTGAGATGTTATTAGTTTCAATTCCCACCACAATGATGGCAGTGTATATAAACAAGTGGAAACCTCTTTTTAGAGTATTTGCATATCCTGCCAATGCACATCTGCAGCCTGACTTCTGCACTGTTGTTTGCTTTGCTTATGCTAACAGTAGAAAATATTTCTAACACAAAGTGCTCCAGGTCACTTTTTGTACCTGATGCAGATACAATCAGAGGTTTTTTCATAAAAACTCCTTTACTTTCAGTCCCAGCTCAATTAAGAGATGTGTTTTCTTAACAAGTTTCTCCTCTCTGTCCTTGTATCCTTGCACACGTAAGGATTGCTGCCAGATTAGCCAAGACAGCCCTACTGCTCTTGGAATGACTTTAGGGAAGGTGATCTGACCCCTGGTTGCCTCAGTTCAAGATACAACTGCTGCCACGTTTTGCTTTCTTATTCTTGTGCCCATATTTGTATTGTTTAGGTAGCCACATGCCATATATTTGGAGATACTTTTATCAGTAACAAGAAGGGTTTGTGGGTTGTTCTGTTCAGATTTTTTAATTTAGGGGATTTTTCCTGCTTTCTTTCTTTTTATCTTGCTGGCAGTTACTCCAATACAGGGCTATGCCTACAAAGAAAAGATGGCTTGGAGAAGAGTTAGCAGATATGATAAGTAAGGGAAAAGATTGATTTGCCTCTCCAGTACTCCTTTTTTATTACTACTTTAGTGTTTGAGGCATGAAGTAATTCCCTTTTCTGGACCACTATATTTGACCAGAAGTAGTTGAAATAATAGAAGTAGCAAGGAAAGCTCCACTGAAGAAGAATACAGAGAAGAACTATTGGAGACAACATACCTGGGGAGACTCTACAAAGGCAGAGAGATGGTGGATGTGGAAATCCACAGGAGACGTCATATTGAAAATTTAAAAAAGATAAAGAAGAAGAACAAGAAGCAATAGCCTAGCTTGAACCTTTTCATATTTCCTCTATACTCCGAGGCCTGGACCAATTCCTTCTTTATTACTGTTGTTCCTATTTCATCAAAGCCTCTGGCCCCACTAGAGGTGCTCTGGCTATTCCTGTTCTCAGGCTTGCATCATCCTTCCACATTTTCTATACAGACATCCTGAACCTCTGCTACCATTGAAATCCATCTACATTTTTGGCAAATAAACTTGGTGGTTATTTAAGAAGTACCACAGGAATGTCTGTTGCACGTGTGCCAGAGCCACAGAGGACTGCCAGGCTGGCCACAAATAAATGCAGGCTCGAGTGTGGGCTGGAACAGGAGTTCCCAGAAACATGGCTCAGAGGCACCCCTGAAGGCACTGCAGACACTGAAGTGCACTGGTGATGAAGCTGGACCTAAGGCTGGCCTTGAGGCTGCTCCTGCACAGCAAGAAGGATGTGACTTCCCTGTACAAATGCCTCCTGCTGTAGATATGGTAGCACACAATTCTAAAGCAAAATTTTCAGCACGCTCAGGCACTATACAGGAATGCAGTTTTTTCAATATTTCACAACCCTAGTCAGCCTTCCAATGTTGGGTGACACTATTAACCATGACTAATACAAAGACAGAAATATGAGGCAAGTCTTTTTTTCCCCCTTATATTTAGGTTAAATGATAATCCACAGAGGATATTGGGGATTCAATGCCATGTTTACAAATATAAACTAGTAAAATGCTAACATCATCTACATTAGAGAATACTTTTTTCCACACTTTAAATAGAATTAGATGATTCTCTGACCTTGTGTGATGGACAGTTCATTGCTAGTTTTGTTTGCAACACTGTTACTATGAAAAAGCAGTACCTGGGCAATTTTAGGGCACAAAATCCGTCCAATACTCCTTAAAAGTTGCAAGGTCATAATTATAACTAAGATGGATGTCCCTGTTTTTATTCATTTATCACAGTGGTGCTCTGGAGAAGATTTCTTTGCTGTGAATGGCAAGAAAAAAACCCAAAGACCTTGAGAGTTTGACAGAGTACAGGATTCAGCAGCCTGAAACAGCATAGACTGAGCAGGTATGCTGGAGGAGAACAAGTCTGGTTCAGTGTTTGATGAGGTGACTATCACAAGCTCCCTATCTTAATTTTTTCTTTTCTTGCTTGTCTTCCTTTTACTGTTTGCTATAAACCATTCTGTGCTTGATATTCAGTCACTCTCTTTTCTCCTCCAAAGGTTGTTCTTTTTTCTTTCATACAATGTGGAATCGACTTACTCTCATCATACAATCTGCAAAGAAATTCAACAAAGCCTGCAATTCAAGCTGTGAGTCTTTGAAAAAACACAGAATCAAATATCAACATCACAACTGTGTGCCCACATCTATTTCATCCTGTGACAGCATCATAAGTTTATTACAGAGCAACTATCACTCCATAGTAGCAGTGGAGAATGGCTTTCAGCAGTAAACCCCATAAAATATTTTTATAGAAATAAGAGTTAAAGAACTCATTTACCTCTCTACTACAACACAACAAGTTGTTTCCTTCACACATACATTATGTCCCCTCAAAATGACAAAATATATGTGACAACTTCGGCATACCTAATTACTAGATCACACATAAATATATTTTCAACTGAAGGATAAAATATACTGGAGGCATGAAACATTTCTGTCAGTAACTGATGTAAAGCCTTGAAGGACACTATGTAGCAACTAAACCACATATTAATCATATTTATTTGCTTACATGCTACCAATGTATTTCTTAGCACTACCAGCTGAACTACTGCCATTTCTTTAATCAAAATCTATTTCTGGCCCATACAAAAACCTGTGGCTCATAAACATGAAGTACATCTTGGGACTATGTCTCTTTCCAAACTTTAAATGTTTATTTAGGATCGAGCCCAGATTTTATTAAGTCTTGGAAAGAGTCTTATTTAGTTTTAAAGTGCTTGTTTAACCCACTGGGCAGAATGCACTGTTTCAGTCCATGGCTGCTATGGCTGAAGGCCCTGGCTCCAGCTCAAGACAAAAGTGTGAAGATTTCCATCACCATCTCCTGCACGAGTCAACAGGGAGCCATCACACTCCAATCAGACTCATGAGAACTCTCTGTGCTATGTTTCGAAGCGTAACTGTATATTTAAAAGAGAATGAAAGATAAGCCTTGACAGATGTATTTCGTTTGCATTAAGTCTAATGTAAGAGCATGTGATAATGGAGAACTGGTTGGATCCCTTAAAGCCCAGATATCTCTAGAATATCTATTTATATAAATTTAAGTTTACTCTATCTGATTTCTACAATTAAAAGAAATTGCAGAAAGGAGAATCAAAGCATTATCCAGCTCAAAGTACAAATAATGAATAAGCAAAGTCAAGAGCTATTTGTTACTGGCTCATAGAGCCTCTGCCCACACTGGGCAGTGATTAAGTGATGGAAAAACTGTCTCTAGATTAACAAACAAGCTCTGAACTCATTTAAGACTATAAATGCATTTTTTCTTTGGTGCAGGTATCTGAGATATTGCCTCTTAACTTTCTTAGATCATAAAGTAAATCACAGAACAACAGTACTCAGATATTTACTCTAATCAATCCACCTTGAGTTTCTGAACAAACCATGGGAAGTTATTTGCATACTCTTGTAGGCTTTCAGACTGTGAAGCCAGCTTATGGATCATAGTCACAGACACACAACAAGCTTCCAGAGCAGCTTCAGAAAACCACATTAAATGCTTATTTCTAATTTTAAAAAAATGTTCATAAAGTAGCCCAAGTTAGATGCAAAAGAAAACACCTTGGAAATACAATTTAAAGTATTACATACAGCAATATTTAAACATTATACTGACTCATATCACTCTCTTAAATAGCCCCAGCGAAAGCAAGAGGATGACTTTTAATATAAGGTTCAAGTAATATGGTTTTCAGGTTAATAAAAGAAACATATTCTTCTAGGTATTCTCTTATAATGATGAAGCTCAAAAGAGATTAAATGACTGTGAAAGGGTTTTTCCCCTTTTCCAAAATTCATATTCCTCTTTTCAATTTCACTTTGAGTTACACATTTCATACATTCAGTTCATGAATGCAAATGTAATCTTACACTATGGATCATGGCCCCTCTGGAGCAGGGACAAAGGAACTAAAAGGAGATTGAGAATTGTTAGGCAGCAGTAATCTGCAAGAACTGAGTTCTTCCAAGGTGGAGAAATGAGAGCAGGCTGTGATAAGTGACTACACATGGTTTCACGTGCTGGGAAAGGGCTCATCTAATGTAATTGTTTACAACAGCTCGGATCCTCCAAAATGTTTGTGTGAGCCAGTAATTACAGGTGCACCTCAGTCTTCACACAGTAGAGGAAATAAGTTGTTGTCAACTCAGGGGGTCACTTAAAAATTGATAAACCAAAAAGAGGTCAGGATTTTCAGTTTAAAAATGCCAAGTAGTCGGATCAAATACTCTGGAAGTCTACAACTGGAATTATTGCTGCACTGTACACAATGATTCAGATTTCTATAAGCACAAGTGACAGGGGCTGAAAGTCAATGGGAGCTAGGCTGCAATTACACACTCACTAGCAGTACTGACTACAGCAGCTTACCTTATCTTCTCCAGTCCCAGCCACTTATTCCTGCCCATGCGTGGCAGGCAGCACTGTGTTGAGAAGGTGTTTGTGTGCCCATCTCATGACCAAAACAAGAAAACTGGTCAAAGTGTAAAACAATTCCATTAGAAAAATATCAGTGTTTGTTATTACTAGGGTTGTGGCAGCACACATCGAGAATCAATGAAACAGCTGAGAGATGATACTGATTAAGTTATGCTGCTACCACAAAGTTGTTCACAGCTACATCCATCCAGGAAAAGCTGCCACATCTCCCTGAAAAGCTCAACCACATCTCGTGCCAGTGTCCTGGGGGCCCAATTTCCCACTTTTTTTAAACAGGAATATAAGAATAAAGAGTAAAAACAAGGATTCCACTGGCCTTCTTAGCCCCAAGGACACACTGCTGGACCATGGACAGCTTGTGTCCACCAGGACCCCCAGGTCCTTCTCTGCAGAGCTGCCTTCCTGCAGGACAGCCCCAGCCTGTGCTGGTCCATGGGGTTGTTCTACCCCAGGTGCAGGACCCTGCATTTGTCCTTGCTGAATTTCAGAAGGTTTCTCTCTGCCCATTTTTTGAGCCTGTCAAGGTCTCTTTGAAGGCGGCACAGCCCCCTGGGGTACTGACCACTCCTCCCAGCCTTGTGTCATCAGCAAACTTACTGACAAAGCATCCAGCCCTTCAGCCAAGTAACTGACAAACAAGTTTAAAATACTGGGCCCAGTACAGAACCCTGGGGGTCATCTAGACCCTGTGCCACTGATCACAATCCTTTGGGATCTGCCACCCAGCCATCCCAATCCATCCCACTCTAGTCACCCAACCCACACTCCTTGAGTTTGCCTATAAGAACTTCATGAGTGACAGTGTCAAAAGTCTTGCTGAAGTCAAGGTACACATTATCCACTGCTCTCCCTTCATCCATCTAGGTAGTTTTAAGAGGCAAAACACCCTCTAAAATAAAGAGAAAATTTCAACTCTCCCTGGCAGTATACAATTATACAGATACAATTCTGTAGTTAGTGCAGTTCTGTACTTAGTGCAGTTTCAATACTGGAAAATAAGTCTGGGACTATGATGGTCTGAAAGACTTCAACCCAGTGTATTCTCTTTCCCTGAATGGGTTGATCTCTCCTTGGTCCCACATTTGTGCTCCAAAAATCAAAAGGACACACATCACTTTTCCCAGAAGGAAGTTTTTTTACCAGTATAAGGAAAAGTGGCATTTCACATAGGATGTTCCCTTTAAATTGTTTCTCTGAAGCAGGCAATGGAGCATAAGGTTTGTATATTTTGCCTCCTTTTCCCCCTCACCGAGATTCATAATGGAATGAACGAAAAGCAACTACTGAAACACTAGGCTGTGGTGTTTGAATTTATGCAGAGGTAATTGTAAAAAACCAGATGGAATTACCCTTAATTTGTTAAGGTGCAACAAGGGGTGACTGGTCCCCAAAGGCCAAGGTCACCAGGACAAGAACTTCACTGACCAGTGCTCCATCACAGCACATGAACTGAGGTGAGCTGGGCAGGCTGGAGATGGTGGCCTCGTTTAGCCATGAGTCCAGAGGATGAGGCAATGTCCTGGTGATGGGCCAGGTTTGAGCTCCAGACACTTCAGGCTCGTGTCAGAGTCCAGACATGGAGCACATGGCCAGACAGGCGTTCCTGGTGTGGCAGCAGAGCTGGAGACAGCTGCACCCATGATGTGGCTCAGGCCAGGATAATCCCCAAAGAGCGTGGACATGGCCACCACAGCCCTTTGGTGCCTTCAGGGCACACAATTCCAGGAGGATTTGAATGGGTTTTGCTGTCGGTTTGATTATGAATTTAAAAACACTGAAAACTAAGGAGATCATGCCTAAACTCTTCTGAATCCTTTCCTGAGCTGAGTTCTTAACACCCATCTAATCTGGAGGATTCAATTTGCTTAGCTTTTAGAATATATTCTTTTTCAGGGGAAAAAAAGGGTATATGTGTTTTCCTACAGAATATGCTACTATTTGTTATTTGTCAATTCATTATTAACATAACTGGTACAAAATTTCAAAGACTTTGTTCTGAAAATAACTCTTATGTTCATAGGCCATTAAAAGATAATCATGGGGTATTAGGTAAATATTCTCCCTAATCAGAGGAAAAATCTTGCATTAATGCCATTTCACATTTGAAAGTCCAGGTTCAACTGCCCTTGAAAGATTCTCCAAATGACACTGAATCAGTTACACTCCACAAAGACTACAGAATCGGGTTCGATGGCAAAAAATAGAAAATAACTTTGCTGCAAGTCCATTAGCCAGTTTGCTGTCAACTACTTATACCAGTCCGCCAAATAATCCTCACAAACCTGTGCATTAACAGTAAGCATTTTTGGCATCGCCAAACACAAAGAATCAAAAAAAAAAAAAAAAAAAGCTGAATTCTAGTGTGCTGGGAGCTGCATGCCACCACACATATG
Source organism: Trochalopteron elliotii (assembly GCA_024734555.1). Classification (NCBI taxonomy): domain Eukaryota; kingdom Metazoa; phylum Chordata; class Aves; order Passeriformes; family Leiothrichidae; genus Trochalopteron; species Trochalopteron elliotii. The sequence continues at coordinate 1,167,782 of JANPWX010000025.1, forward strand.
CTAAAGCAAATCTTTGAAGTGTTCTTTTGGGTTTTTTATGTTGCTCTCTGTTTTACTTCTGACATCTCTAAATCCTTTAGAGCTCCACTTTTTTTCTTGTGCAGCCTTCTGTGCTTTTCTCTAGTTGCCAAATCATGATAAAGCCAAGATAGACTTTTGTGCTAAAATTCAGTGTTGATGTGCTTGCTCTTCATTCACCGACCTAAAGTTTCCCAGGAACTATTTGTAGAACAGCTCTCAGTTATTGCTTGTTCCAAACGTGAATAGCTCTTTATGCTCCATCCCACTTCTTCTTGTTGATATGGTTTTTCATCTTTACAGTTGAGAGCACACTTTTGTGTACTTGTCAACACTTTTTAAAAGTTTTAAGCTACCCACACCTCTTTCAGGCACAATAATTGAGACACAAGGTACTTCTTGGGATGTTTAACCTTTGCTGACAATCGATTCCACAAAAATTATTTGTACTCACTTTATTGCTGTCATAAAATAAATTAAATGAGATGGACATATGGTTATTTTGAAGCAATGTGTTTTAAATGAACCTTTAAGAAGTAATGCTGTACATTAGCTAATCAAATACTTTGATATAACTCCAGATACTCTATTAATTCTGAATTATAGCCCTCCTTTCTAAATCTTCTTTCAGATCTCATGTCCTTAATATACAATGAAGAGCACTTATGGGAATTGGAAATAGAGAGTTCATAGTTATGGCCGCAATCCATTTTTTTACTAGAAGTCAAAATCAGCCCATCAGTCAAAGAAATACCATTTCCTATAACAGTTCATGAGGGATGGGATAGAATTTTTCTACTACTTTTGAAGTCCATGATAAGATAGGCTCCTTAGTTGGGAAATCCCAAAATCAGAGGTAGCAACCAAGACTGGAGTGATGCTTCAATTTGCAGATAGAGGAATTAAAATTGGTTTGCCTGGTTGAAATCTAACATTCTGGACTAAGGCCTGCTGCCATTTCCCCTCAGCATACAGTATTAGAGATACTTTATCTCTAAAGTCAGACATATTACATGCTATGAGATTGTTTTAAATGTATAGTTTAATATTTAAATCTATAAAGAGTGGCTGAACTAAAAAATATAAATGAACATAGAACTAAACTAATATGGAATGTCAATATGACTGTGGAGCTGTGTCATTGCATTATCTGTATCCCCCAACCTGAGGCAGACAGCAGAGAAGAGAAGAGGATTATGGTCTTGACACAACGCCTTACAGTGTAGGCAATTATGCTATTGAATATGAAGTCAAAATAACAAATTGTTCATTAAATAATTTTAAGTGATACTTTCCTAGAATGTTCTTGTAACAAGATTCAATGCTCCTGTCAAAATTCCATGTCTCCAGTCCTACAGACTGTGGCAAGCAGATTAATAACTGAAAGCGTAATGCACTGTTATCCTTCATTGTTATCCTTCACTGACAAATGATGAGGTCCCAGATACATAACATTTTTAAATCTTGGACTTAAAAAATGATATAATCGTGAATGAAACCACTCCAAATTTTACTCTTAATAATCTGCAAAAGACTATGGTTATGTTATTACATGGCGCTTCTGGTTTAGTTCTTTGAACATGATTATTACTATGAGTATTGGAAGAGATGGAGAATTTTGGTATTAACCTGCATTTGCCTGTTTTAGCAGGCCTGACTTTGTTTCTTTAAACTGAATGGCACTCTATAATTACATTTTCCTACACTGACAAATTTCACCCTTGGAATCCAGGCACATGGACAGGACTGGATTGCAGAACTGCATTGCACTTCTGCAAGGCGTTTGTATCTGCTCTCATTTCAGCTTAAGCCATGTATTTATTTCAATTCAGCTGAAGCTGCATAGGAACACATTGAAGGTAAACTAAGTTTAGACACTCAAGCAATAATACAAATATACGTGGTGAAAACTTGTGAGCAGTAACAGCTGTACTCAGGGCCTTGGAATAAAAGTATCTAAATGGGAGACAGAAATCTCATCTCACATTTGTGATGGACTAAGAGCATAAATTCTGTTGATGAAAATGAGATGATGAGCTTAACCTGTAACACTACCAACATTCAGAGCAGGTTAAAGTCCTCTTAAGGTATACGCCCTTTGCCCCTGTTTCATTAAGGAGGACTGTGCTAAGACAAGACCTTATGTTAATAGTCTTATACCACCAAAACCAAATAGCTGAACTACTCAAGATCACATCACCTGACATTTGTTTGCACAAACAATTTGGCACATGCTTATGAACAATGGATGCTTCTGTGGAGGCAAGATTGTTCATTACCAGAGTACAGACTGAATTATGCATAGAAAATAAATTATTTAGTACCTCTGCTTTAAAGTACTGCATGCCAGTTTGGGCACTTATTACAAAAAGGGCATTAATAAATTAGAGAAAATCTGAAGTAGGCAAGCAAAACAATGAACGGGTTGTAAAGATAAAGCTCAGAGGCAAGGGTGTGAAAATGCTTTGTTTATACCTGGCAGGAAAGGTGAGAACACACTTTTCAAGAATAATTCCTTCTGACAAGGGATTATTTACAATGAGGCAGAGACATCTAAAAGGAGTAATGGCTTGAATCTAAAAATGGTCAATATTAAAGCCACAGAAGAAAGCTAAAAAGTTTTTTCAAAATTACTGATAATATAAACCTAAAGTTAAGAGAAGCAGAAGCAGTAACAAAATTGTTAATTACTTAGAAATACAAAGACATGGTGAAACAGGTATTTCAGATATTCTACTACACTTCACAGAAAAATTCAAGCTACAAAGCCTAGGTTACAATTAAAAAAAAAAAAGAAAAAGAAAAGGAAAAAAAAAGGAAGAATAACCTTAGTAATCATCTGCCACAGGACACCGGGGAGAAGAATCTAAGTGACAAAAGTCTGAAATGAACAGATCAGACAGTCTGAATCAGTGCCATCCTCAATAAAAGGAGACATGTTGTGAAAGGAGGGGAAAAGCTGGCCACAAAAGGCATTAGAGGGATTCATTCTACACAAAGACTCGTCTGTGCAGCATATAGAACACACTGTCAGGTAGCAGCAGGATTTCATGGGTGGGGGAGGTGTAAAACGTATCGGAAAATGTACCAGGGCATAAAAATACCAATACAGCTCAATCAGGGAGGGGCGGGAAGCTGGTCAACCACCAGGCCACATTCACTTCTTTTGTAATAAATAAATCTTTTGTTCTGTATACTTTCATGCCTGGTATAGTAAGAAATGACAAAACCTGCCTACCTCTCACAAATGGTACCCCTCTTTACCTGATTATAATAATTATTTTCACCAAAAGTTTGGGAGAAAATAAAATTGTATTTATAAAACAGATATGAATTCCTGAGATTACTTTAAGCTCAATACCTATTAAGGCTCTAGCATTAACCATAAAATATCATTACCTCATCCCATCCTCATCATCTGACAATGAATTTTTGTTTGGGTTTTCTGGAGTGCTTTTCCTTTCCTCTTTCAAATAAAAATTGTGCTACACTGGGTTTGTAAAATTCTAATATTAAAACAGTCCAATCAAAAAGCAACAATAATGTTTTGTTGTCTCTTCAAGGTGGGACTTGAATCTTGCTCTTCCCCCAAGCTTTATTTACATCAGAAGAAAGTGCCCCACCAGCACAGAGCAGTTTGCACTTTGCACTCTGAGTAGTGTAAAGACTGAATGAGTCATTTAATCATGTAACACACCCAAAATTTGCTAGACCAGAACAAGGAATGTAATATTATGCAGTAAGCCTGTAAATTGGGTGTCTTGTTACAAAGTAAGTAGGGCCGAAAAATCATTAGAAACACTTAGATAATCCTCAGATTGGCTCAAATTTTCCAGCTGGAGAAAGGTCTTTCCCTATTAAAATGGCCCCAGATATGCATTAGAGCACTGGAGCTGTGAAATGAAATACCCTGAGGCTTCCGGAGCTTCACAGAAGCACTGTACTTACAAATGTTCCAAATATATCAGCTTAGTGACAATGTTCAAGCCCTTTGCCTGGCAGGATGAGTTGCTATTGCCACAGACAATTACAAAAGTAACTTTCAAAATATTCCAAACCATTCTGTATCAGCTGCTTAAGGGAACTTTCTAAAGAAGACAGAGAAAGGCTGAGAGCTAGAAATCACTGTTTTTCTAGAGACAGGTAAAAATGTTAACATTGATACCTGTATTGTGCTCTAAATTTCTAATGTTCAGTGAAATTTATAAAAACTATCTTGTACCCAAAATTTTACAGTGCTGTTGTTACATTATGTGGTTGAACTGTTCAATATCCTCAGGTCTTTGAGCCAAATTTCTGCAGTGGGATATACCAACAGCAAGTCACCCATTCCTAGGAAACATGAGTTACAGTTTGAAGAGTAAAGGACTCACATAGGCAGGGGTAAAAAATAAACCTTCTAGTTGTTTGAGGTCTGGACTAGTCATCCCAGAGACTGCAGCCAAGCCATGGACTGTAATTTAGACATTTTGCAAAGACTTAAACATGATATGGTCAATTCATAAAGCCACAAACATATCCACTCTAAATTAGTTCAGTTTTTTCAATACAAGAGCTGCTGAAATACTTCCTGTGGTGCAAGGCAAGAACCTCATCTGTTGATTCTGCAGACTGCACTTTTGCCCTAGGAAAGGTATGTAGAGCCATATCAAAGGGAAGTGCAAAGTGACCATGACCATGAGAAGCCCCGCACCAACAGTTTATGCTCCGACACTTAGAGTGCTTTTCCACCTTCTTTGCTTCTTCATCCAAAGCTGAAAAGGGGCTAAGACCATATGAATATACAGAGGCATTGCCTCAATGGCCTGAAGTTTTAGTTATCATGACTCATTTATTTTTCTAACACATTTTTCTGTTGTAAAAACATTCCAGAAAGTTTACTTTCCCTATTCTTACTCTCTCCATTCAGCTTCCTCCTGTACAGAAATTTCACAAATGTTTCTTTTCACTGCATGTGAAAAGTTGAATGTAAAGAAATAACATAAACATCTGCAGATTTTCAGATTTTTTAAAAGCTTATTATCTGGAATATTGCAACCTGGTAAAAGAAAAAAAATTGGCCTTTTTCATTAATAAAACAAAAGGGACTCCACAGATCTTTAAACAACACTCTACAAATCCACAAAGTGTTTTTGTTATGAAAAGTCTCACATTGAACCTGCTCTACTGACAAATACTGCTTGACAAGGAACAAGTTCAGCTCATTTAAAGACTAGTGCTGCTTAGAGCTTGCCATCAGCACTGACTCAAGCACCATGGTAATCCTTTCATTTGTTACAGACTGATCATTGCCTAATTTACCTAAAGTAAAAAATCCAAAAATTGCATTTCAATTTCATACATTTTCAAAGTAAGTAACTGGTAAAACCAGAATGATACATTTTCCCACTTGTAATGCTTTCAGTCAATGAGACCCTGGATGCAAGCAGTGCTGATTCCACAGCACCTTTCTACACACACAGTCCCCTGCAGCAGTGCTGCTTGTTCCCAGTGCAGCAATAGTGTAACCAATTTCATGCCAGCGCTGGAAAAATCAGTATGCACAAAGTGTTGGTTCCCTACTGAAAAATTAATTAGTGCTATTTGTATGCATCACTCAACTTTTTGTAACAGTGAACAAGAACTGCATAGCTATTTCCTAAATTTTGCTCTAACTTTTTTGAGCTGCTTTAAAATTCAATAAGCACAAATCACTGGTGTTTTATACAGCTAAACAACAAATTGCTTTGCTATGACTCCTACATTTATTTACTTAATGGAGACACTTATAATGCAAAGTCCTTTGAATACCAATGCTTGTTTCCGTAGGTGCTCTCTCCTAATTTTAAGGGTTGTAAAAGGAGTATAACAAAAGAGAAAAAAAAAAAAAATTACACTGTACTTCAAATTCCCCTACAGTTTCCATACTTCATGCCTGTAATTTCAGAATTTGCACTTCAAGCATGGATATGGCTCAACATCTCACACAAAACACTAGATCCCACATGAAGATGTTGAGAAAATTGATGCCCACGAGTCTAAGTGGGATTTCAATCTGGGATCATCTGGCATAAAGAGAAGACTACCACTAACACTGACTGAGGAAACTCTACACAAAGCAGCAGTATTTTTATTTCACAGGTATTAAAAAGTAATTCCTGCATCACTTAGCACTATTAATATTCACAGCACTATAAGTAGTGAAATAAAATCTTGAATAGCCAAAATAAGCAGCCTTTACCAAGCACACAAAACTCCCAGCAGTGAGGCATTTCAATAACAAAATTTAAATACAATACCTGGAAGTACTGTCTATGATGGATTGTTATGTTAACACGACTATGAGACATGAGTTATTTATTTAAACCTTTAGTAATCCTTTATCATATCACTGATGGTCTTATCCTATTCAAGATCAATCTTAAATGCTTAAGCCTTTCAGATGGGCTAATGTTGCCTCTCAGTCTTCATTGCAGTGGGAATGAAGGGCAAAGTAAATGATTAATGGAGCATTACATTTTTTTTTTCATCACAAACTGTGAATAGGAGTTTCCATTTGACTGCCCAATTTCAGCCCATTTGGAAGGAGATGATATTGGCTGGATCGGTTGGGACACATGATGAGAGAGGCAATTCACATGCAATGTGTTTGTGGAGACAAAGTCATCAACCAGAAAAGTAACAGCCACCATTCTTCTACCACCCACTACCTAAAGGCCAAAGTGTCAGCAAAATTAATGTATGGATAGTCAAGAATTTCCAGTATCTATCTTTTTTTACACATGCCATTAGAAGGAAATGCTGCAAACACAGTCACACGCAAAGCAGGTTTAGCTGTCCAGATAGAGGCTACTGTGGTCTCCTAAAGCAATCTCTAGTCTGATATATATTAACACAAAATGAAAAAAAATTAAAACCCGCCAAATTTGTCAATATACTGGCTTAAAAGTTTGTCCATGAAGGCAGATGGCAAAGCAAGTATGACTGAAGTTAAATATTTACGAAACACTACATTTGAAATATGCCAATGGCTAAACTGATAACTATATTTTGTAACAAAGTAATCACTACCTGATAGTTGCATGTCTCTTTTCTGAACCTGAAGCTCAGCTAAGATTTTGGAAGCCAGAAAGTTAAGAGCCAAACCTCTGAAAAAGTTAATAATTCTACTCTTGCTACAGCAAAATACTAGGAATAATCTGCTGCTGTTCCAGATACACTAAATATCTAAGCAATCAAATCAAAATCTAAAATTAAATAGATGTTGGGATTAATCTGTGGTCCCATATGATTGTGGTGGTATTTGCAATTACCAAGAATTAATAGTGAGTTAGATATTAGTCTAATTCTAGAACATTTAAGGTTTGGCTTTCCTCCTCAGCCTCTCAGTGCTACAAACTTTGACACTAACTTCAGGAAGAGGAGGAAAGTATGTGCTACATTCTACATGTAAAGCTCTAAGTGCTATTTATTAGCAAAAACTGATGAACAGCTCTTCTTGGAAAAGGTCTCAAACCTCAGCTCAGATTTAAATGTCACTTAAACTCTATTTGCACTGTCTTCTGGTCCAAACTGGCCAACTGCAAAGCTGGAGATCTGCTATTTTGAGGACTTACTCCCCAGACTCCTCCCATCTGCTACCAACCCTTCCAAATAGCAGCAGTAAAAACCCAGGGGAGCATCTGGAACAGTCTTATGGGCAGAAATACCTAATGAGTATCTCCAGCACTATAGCAACCTTGACTGGATTAATTTCAAAGTGACTTTTATCAGCAAAGACTAGGCACAGCTAATTAAGAAATATTCATTCAGGCTTATTATTTTTTCACAAAAGAGGGCTAAGCAAATTCAGCTGTATTCAGCTGAGTTGTGAGGCCTGTTTAAAATCCATACAGAGGACAAAATCCAAGTAATAATTTCATAAAGACAAAAGCAAAGTGATACTTACTCCTTCCGGAATAGGAACTAGCAGAGCATCATTATAATTTCGAAAAAAGCTCAGATGAAACACTATTACCTGATCAAGAAGGTATCTGCTGAGGGGTACAGAAATACTTCTAAAGAGATCAAAAGAAAGCACATGAAATTCAAACAAACAGTCATAAAACAGAGACCCAAATCAGAGGGGATCCTGTGCCACTTTACAGCCAAATACAACAGAGATGATGTAGGAATGAGATTATCAAATTTGCTAAAGCATTAGTTCACCTTTTTTTTTCTGTCAACCAATACATTAAAATACCACTGTAGCAAATGGCACAGCAATCTTAATGAGTGCCTAACTTGGTTAGCATTAAGGCTGTCCCAAACACACTGTTGTTCTCCACTCTTCCAGCTGCCTTTGACAAACTGCTCTGCTGTCTTACTTGTCTCTAACACAGCTTGCTGATGCCTTCAGTAGGTGCACAGACTGTCCCCAGCCCTGTTCACCAGCCACCAGCCATGGCTCCCACATTCCTACCAAAACCCTGGGCAAGAGGAGTGAGTCAGAGAGAGAAAGTGCTGTTAAAACACCTGGCTGTCCCCTCCTCCTGTGCCCAACAGCCCACACCCTGCCCACTCTCCCAGCCACACCAACATCAGCCCCTGACACAGGGATGGGCGGCCTTTGCTGGGGGAAGACAGGGAAAGGACCTGCCCCTTTCTGTACCAGAGGAGCTTCTGACCGTTAAATTGCCATTGGCATTGTGCAACTCCAGCCTTAAGATATGTCTTGGACATAATGACTTAGAAACCCAACCCAGCACACAACCACAATACCCCAAGCCTTGCGCTTGCTGTCCACTCACAAATGATTTCAAGCCATTCACAGTGGTGATTTTTATCTTTTTCAAAAAACATACAGCAGTGTGAAGGCAGTGCTGCTGTGTAGCACATGTCCATGCAGATGCTCTGTCCTCTAGAACACAAGCTGTGTAACATATTATGCTCAGAGACAACTGATTGCACATTCATCTAACCCACATGACCACCCTTTCATATGCAGCTCCATAAAATACATATGCATGTAACAAAGCAAAATGCCCACATTCATTGCACAAGCAACATTATATTCAAAGTCAGACTTCTTTTTCAGAAAGATTAATTTTAATGAACTTACAAATAAAACCAATGAAAGCCAGACAAATTGAAGAGATTAAACAGTAAGATCAAGACAGGCTACAGAAATTGTGCTGTGAATAATTAATCAGAAATCAAAAGTCTTCTGAAGCCAATTATTTTCCTAGGATTCTTTCAATTGTGAATATCCACTATGGAATGACCTATGCCCTTCCCATTAATGCTTCTCTAAAGCACATTACAGGTACTACTAGTCATATCAAAGATTCCCCTAATTCAGGATTAAATTCCTTGTGGCAGCAGGGACTGGGGATAGTGGGACTCTTGCTAATTGATAAATCTTACAATTAACTCGTTTGCAGAGATTTCCAGCCATGAAAAAGCCATGATTTTTTAAATGCCTACAAAATTATCTGTATCCTGGGATATCCCATCAGTTCTCAATTGCAGGATGGGCAGAGGCTGAATGAAAGAACTTTATCCAAGTAGAAGGACCATAGATTCATAAAACGGTATTGGTTAAAAGAGTCCTTAAGGAACATCCAGTTCCAAACCTCCTGCCCTGGGAAGGGACATCTTCCACTCCACCAGGCTGCTGAAAGCCCCATCCAACCTAGCCTTGAAATATTCCAGGGATGGATGATGCTGGAAGGTTCCTAATTCCAGCAGTACAGAGGGGTATTACACACTCCCATGCAAGTGCGTGGATTTCTACTGCAAATATGCATAATTGTGCTCAGGTTTTCAACAGCAGATTAGGAACACTGGCCTTTTTTGCATTGCACAATTTTTTTTTTTTTTACAGCATACATTTAGTTAAGCAATTACTGTCTGCTGTCTTCTGTTTACTAAGCATTTGGACTGCTTTTTTACCTCTTCAGTACATCTTCAGAAACAAGGTCTCAGCAGAATCTTCTCTCTTTTAATTGCCTAGTTTGATGCTTTAGTCTTTTCAAAGTGCTCCCTGTGTTCTTTAAATATTTAAGGAGGATACAACCCCTTCATCTTTTGAAAAGGCCAGATTGTCATCCAAAATGCTTTGTTCCAGTTTGAAGCTCCATTGAACTTGAAACACAAAGTCCACAAAACTGTCCTGATCTCTCATGAAGTTGTTCCCCTGCCTCTTTCCTCCACTGACAGCATGACTTGCCACCCCTCCTTCCAATGCCCCTTTTACACATGAGAAGTTCTGTTAAACAAATGATTCATGTGCAGATTTCTCATTGCTCACATCCCTCCTGAAGACCCCCTACTGCCATTTACACTATACAAAAAAAAAAAAAAAAAACCACAACCACACCAAAAAACCAACAAAAAACCAAAACCACAAAAACCCTAAACCAAAATAAACCACCCAAAACTTTCTTTTCTAGTAGGGTTTTTTTGGTCCAACATGTTGTTCTTGCATGTGATAGCAATCCCTTTAACCAACTGCTTTCTCCAGTGTTTCTTTTCAGCCTTTATGCTCTCCAAGGAAGATTCTCTACTGTATGAAGAAAACACACAGCCCCAGCAAAACACACGGGCTAAACACTGAAATGTAGAAAGATGCATTAAGCTGGGCTCTCTTTTCTGTTGTTTTGTTTAATTTCTGACATTAGGGGATGTCAGTGAAGGAGTGCCCCTGAAATGCTTTATAGAGTCACGGTAAGGATGCAGGTGAAGCTGTTTGATGCTGAAAAATATCAAAGGAATTCAAGTTAGAAAGGACAGGGAAAAAAGACCAAAAAAGACACTAGGACATACAGAAAAAGTATATCAGGGAAGGAAATACAAAGGCAGAGCAGGAAGACAGATGAGAACAGGAAATGCAAATACTAATCTTAGCAAATCACTGAACATTAATAGAAAATGTTCGTAAGTTAAAAGCCTATCAAATATTGAGAAAGGTCAGTAAAACTCTGTGCATCATGTTTTAGCTGCAGGACGAAGCTCACAGCCTATCTGTACAGGTTATGTGGTGACTTTTCCTGAGCTGGAAACGCACAGGTGAAATTGAATGTTGTTGCACAACATGTGAATAAACGCCATCAGTAGACGTATATGCGAAAAAAAAAAAATCTGCTGCAAAATGCATGATTAGGAAAGGATGTGTATGGAACACATTTGCCTAATGTTTAAAGTATTGATATAGGATCTAGCATTGTTTTCTTTATTTTATTAAAGAACCTATCTCTGGAGTGATCAGTAACTCAGATCCAATGTTGGTTTGTGAAAAAGCTTACAGCAGCAGCAAGCAAGCTTTAGATAAACACATAAAGTGGAGTTTGTTTTGCCTTACAGATATAGGGCAAGCATAGTGGAATCTGATGATTTCACAGCATGGCAACACTTCTCTCTCAGCAATTCACAAAGCTGCTATCATCAAATCACAAAAACTGCAGCCTTCACAGGTTTCTTTGATTGTTTTCCTGTAATTAAAACACACATTGCATTATATGTTTTCTACACTGTGAAAAAAATTCACTTTTACTTCTAGTATCACTTCTGAAGGTTTATTCCAATGCCAAAGCTGTTTTTTTCAAGTGTTTACTGAGGAAAAAGAAAACAATTCTCACCTTTCAGCCCCTTACAAGGTTCCTCTCTGAAAACATTTCACACAGAGCAAGCCCAGCTTGCACCCACACTCCCCTTAACAGCAGACCTCAGGAGGCAGCTTGGGAGAAAAGGCAGAGAACAGACATGGAAAACAAGGTAAGAAAGAAAAAGGAAAGCTGTGAGGAAAAGAGCAGGTTCAGAAAAGACCTGGCTCAGCGCACAGCCTTTCAAGGCCACCAGCCCAGTGGGAAACAGGTTCAAGAGAGCACCACGCTGCTTCTGGGAGCACTCCTGGGCACTGGCTGAGTCAGGGAAGGCCAGAAACAAAAGGTGTTTCCCACTGTTCCCCCAGTACATCACCTGCCCAGCATTCCTATCAACTGCAGCCTCAGCAAGCAGCTTTTGGTAAGTTCAAATAGAATTAATTACAGATGCAAAATTAGGGATAAAGGAAGACAAAAGGTAATGTGCTGGGTTTACTGAACTGCATTTTTTAAAAGAATCTATCATGTGTTCTACCTATCAGTCTCCAGCCAAAGGAATCACATACACACATAAAAAAACATTACGGAGAGAAAACTCATCATGAGCTGTACAATCTTTCACAGCTGCTGGAAAGTAATTCTTTTCTGCAATGACCAAAATCAGCTTTACCTCTCCTCCACTCCTTTTTTACCCCTCACCCTCAGCAATTCTCATGCAACTGTTAAGCCTGGTTAGTATCAGTCATCTCTGTGCACTGAGTGACATGAACTGTCCAGAAACTGAGGGACACTGTGTATCTGCCAGTTGACTGCTGGCTTTGAAGAGGAGAACATGTTGCCAAGAGTTTCTCCTGCAATTGTCACATTTAGCACTGACAGTGGCTGAGAAGCTGCTAACACTTTCAGGAGCTCTCAGACCCTATTCACAAGCCTCACGGTGACAGGTCTGAGAGACGGAGGTTGCAGCCTCAGGACCAACTGCTACATACTGGTTTTCAGCAACCACCTCCTCTGGAAGTGATGCTCAAGACAAAACCAATTAGAATTAATAACAGAGACAGGTAGGGGAATCCTGAGGGAGACATCCTTAAAGTGAAGGCTTTGCTTGAGCTAAATCCAGATGAAACAAATCAGTGAGGGATGTGCTTGTAGTTACTCATTGTCGTGATTAATATTGAAGTTAAGTATGATGTCATTATCTTTTGCCTCCTTAATGTACTTAGAAACCACAGACTGGAATAGAAAGGCACAAAATATCCTGCCTACCCCAGATACACAGAATTTTGAAATGCACAATGGAACATGTATTTAGATGGCAGTACTGGCAAAACAAATGCAATATTTGCCAAATAAATCCCTTTTATATAAGCGTTCTGATTAAAACAGATCTTCTCTCATGGGAAAGAAGCTACCAAGACATGAGTCCATTTTTAAAAAAATGGAATAAAATGAGAAATATGAAAAGTCATTGAACATGATAAGGGAATCCATTGATCCAATCAGAGATGCCATCTTTCAGAGGCATTGCCAAAACAGGAATACCCCACCGGAGGATGCACAAGAAGCCAGAAGCAGAGAGTAATGACTCAGAAGGCTGACCAAACCCTTCAAGGGGTCTGGGCAACAACAACTTGGAAGATATTCAAACTCATTTGTCAACCTTTCACATTTTATCACTCATTAATGGGTGACTCAACTGGAGGAAAAAAATATGAAGAGTGCAGATGGGCAATGCTCAATATTTGAATAATGGATAATTTCCATTAAGTTGTAAAAAGAATGTAAAATTGCATGGTGATCTATTAATCTGATTTAGTGATGGATAACTAAAATGATGAATATGGATTATGTATTTTTAATGAGTGTTACATTTAACGAGCATGAACATTGGTGAGTGTGAACATTAGTGAATGAATAGCAAGGCTTAAAAAGTTTCAGCTCTGACAAATATAACTAGAACTCCTTCTAGCATGCATATTATTAGTATCTTAAGATTAAACAAAATCTATTGGAGCATGTAATTGTTGACAGATAAAGAGATCTTAAGTCATATAAGCAGTTTGCTCTTGCTTGGTGAATACATTTTAGAGTCCATGTTGTACTGCATGGAAATGTCTTTCCTGCAGCTAAACTGAACTGACATTCCTATCATTTACCAGGCTGGCAATGGAAAGAACAATGAAAAAATACAAGTGTTGCTCAAATTTTAGTATAAGTCAATTAATAGTTATGAAAGGAAAGTTCAGGTGAAGCAATGAAGTTGAGACTCGAAGTCCCACTAGAAGAGAATCAGATGCCAGGCTGTCCATGCCCCAAGTAAACAATACTGGAACAACGACACAGCCACACCAATCCAGCCACCAAGCTGGCCCACAGCTGTTGGTTACCCCATCTCACCTCCTCCACAGTATCCCAAGCTGCTCATACCCAAACTCAAGCATGTTATTTTTCATCTATTCATGCACAATGCAATAAAGATTCTTCCCAGTAAAGCTCCACTTGTTCTCTACCCAGTTTGTAGCCAACACAAAACTCACTTCACATCAGAATCAGTCTACCGACCAGAGCTCAGGCTTGAGCCTATCCAACAGTGTCCCCTCTCCTTCTTTTTCCCCTTTTGCAGTCTTACATAGCTGCTGCACTAGTGTTAGCAAGTGAAACACATCATTTTCCTCTCAAAGTACCTTTTGAAGCTGTATTAAATAGATAATGTCTATTGATAATATCTAGCCAGCTCGACAGCTATAAATTGCAAAGATCTTTTTACACTTATAGTTACTATTTCACTTCAGATATTTACCCTTCATCACTCCTTCACTCCATTATTCTCACTAGTTTTTTGGCATCATGATGGTTGCACACTCACAAGATGGAAATACGAAAGCAATGACATGAAGTTATACAGTGGAAAATGTTTCTTTGAAAAAGAAAGATCTTTAGGCAAAAGGTGAAAAACTATTCCCTATTCCAGATGGTGCACACCAGAAACAATCTCTTGAGTGGAGCCTCTTGTGGAGGCAGATGGGAATCCAGATTTTCTGGCCTTCAGTAACAGGATCTCATCACTTGACCTCCTCATGCAATACCTTTTCACAGCTGCAAACATGCTCAGGGTACTTCTTTAGTTTGCTACAAATGAGCTGCTAAAAAAGTAGGACTTGGCTAAATACCATGACAGCTCCAGCTTTCCTTAGTTTTCCAGTTTTGTTAATTCAGCCACAGAGCTCAATATGCAATGATAACTTCAATGCAGTTCTTTTTTTCACATATCAGTGAGTACTCTTCTCAAGAAGATAATTTCCATCTTCTTTAGCACAACTGAGGTTTGTTTCTTTTTCATTTTCCCACCCTAGGAAGAACAGTCTGCCCTGAGCCTCAGTGGTAAGCAATTAAAATCTGGAAGCTTGCCAGTCTCTGTGGTACTGTGAATTCATTTCCCAAGTACACATGTAATTCTTGGAGCTGAAGTTGAGACAATAAAATGTGTAAAACTTGACTATATTATGACTCCTCACTCAATGACAAAGCCCCTGTCATATAAAGAAATTGGAGCAAATCAGTCAATAATGAGGAAGTACAGGCACTAATTATTTTATTACAAATCTGGAAATAGTGCATAATTTAATTTTTGGAAATTAAATGTTCTGATAGAATAATATTTTTTTCAGGCATGACATCATTAGCACTCCAGTTGTCTTTAATATTACTCAGTAATATACTTATTCTCAACATTAAAGCTGAACAATATTCCAAAGATTTGGACTGCAAATCTCCTATTCTGTTTGCAACTATCAGTTTGATCCTCTCCAGATACTGCAGAAAAGTAAAAAAAAACAACAGTGACTGAGGGGAAAGGACATTGTAAAAGCAATATTTTAAAGGTAGCATAGCCCCATAAATGCAATTAGTGAATCTTTGCCCTGTATATTGAGTGAAATGCAGAAAAACGGCCATAGACTTGCTGGAGGGTTCACAGGAAGGTCATGGCCACAGATGTCAGTGCCCCAGACCAGCCACATTTCACTGGAAGGCTGAACTGACTCCCAGCAACTTATCCCTGTGGATTGGACGTGGATTTGGGAAAGCTTCAGGTTTCTGGCTGGAAACTGAAGAAAAAGGGCAGGGGGTGGGGGAGAGAAGGAGACTCATCAGCCAAACCATATTACATTTCCCACTGCACTCCCACAGCTCAAGCCTTGAAAGAAGTTAATCCTAACAAATCCATGTTATAAAATTTTTTTCACCTAATTCATACAATCATTTTATTGTTTGTGTATGTGTACCTATCCCTCACAAAGATTTAAACTGTGGTGTGCCTTACATATATTGGAAGATTAACAAAGCTGCTATAGCATGTGGCTTGCTGGAATCAAAGGGAACAGATTTGTTCCAATGTCCTGTAACTGTTTTAAAATAAATTCAGTGATTTCACCTGAAATCCTATATGGTGTTCCATGCTATATAGTCATGATTATGACATTAAAGTTAAACGTCAGTCAAGGTTTATTTTCTAGCCTTTGATAAGTGGAGGACTTACTCATCTGAACCCTTTATATGCCAGAATTTAGCACTGTATTATTTGGGTTCTACAGTAAATGCAAGTGTGTTTCTGAAATACGGTGTAGATCCATTATGGAGCAAAGGAAAACTAAGGATCTGAAAAAATCTTCACACACTTATAGAGCAGTGCCCAAGAGAAAAATATTAAAAACAGTCCTTCATTAAATGCTCAGTAATTTTATTAACCCAATCCAAAAATAGCTAATATGGAATTAACATTCATTCACCAGTGTCTGCATCCTAATAGGAAAGACTTCTGAATTAACCAATGTATTCTTTTAGGCCAAGGTTCAGCAAAACGTAAAAGTACAAGTTTAAATCCATTTCTAGCTGAATAAGTCTGCTTTATGCTTAATCCAAAGGGCTAAATCCATTTATTAAAGAGCTAAAAGGGGTTTGGGGATGGAAATATATAAAGTGATACCAGTATTCCCTCAAAAAGAGTGACTTAAAAGGCTGAAAGATTATTTTACAAAGATAAAATGTGAGGAAACATAAGTATGCTGTATAATGACAGCACACACTACAGAAGGCTGATGTAAGACTTTTTTATTTAATGGAGTACCATGACAAAGGTATTCTGAATGAAACAAAGAATGTATCAAATCGAACCTGATCAAGCAAAACAATCTTTCTTGAACAACTGATGCATGGATTTCTCTGTCACATCACAAAGAAATCAAGCAGGGAAGAATGATATTTAGCTCATGGAAGGATATTTAGAGAAATAGGAATTTCTAGAGTTACTGGTAACTTTTCCATCACATTTTGAAAACCTCATTGAACCCAATTCTTCAGTGTCTCAACCAGTTCAGACCCCAAAGAAACTTCTCAACCCATTCTGCACTTTCCTTTAAGCACTTAGTACTCAGAAGTTACACACTGGACTAACTGTATCATTGGTCCCCTAGTAACCATGTGCTGCCTGAAGATCAACATACAGATTCTCTTACATCAACAAGACAAAGTAATTTGGTTACCTGACAGTATAACTGTGCTGTAGAAAAATTCACCCTTTTACATTCTCTTCTTCTGCATATCCAGAGTCTTTATCTGTTGCTCTTAAATAGTTGAATTTTCTTCCCAGGCATATCTCTAAGTGATTTTTTTTTTAAATGTTTGGTTCATTTGCCCATTAAAGAACAGCTGCCATTCAGACGTGGGCCACAGATGTACAACAGTCTCCAAGTGATATAAAAAGATCAGTGGTCAGGAGGACAGGTGTGTTCAACTGAATGTTTGGATTTTGTCATGACAACAGCATGACTTGCAGCTAGTAATAATTATTTCTCCTGAAGTAGATCTGACAACTTTACTCAGAATACATTCAATCTATAAAATTTCATACAGCAATGCAGACTGAATATTGATTTTGAAAATCCTAATACCAACAACTCATTTCTCATCAGCTCAAGCCAGCTCAGAACCACTTATGGTATGTTAGATTCATTTCAGTAAGGTGCCCACCCCCACATAAAAAGACCAAAGTCATCACTAAGTACATTTTTTATTATTAAATTCATTTTTAAAATTCAGTATTTTTTCTTTTACAAAGCATCACAGTAGTACAAAGTAATAGAATTTTTCCAAAATCACTAACAGCAGAAAAAAGATTAGTGCTAGCACAGGTCTGAGGGCCTGAAAAACAGAGTAGGCTATTTTCTCCACAGGGGCTATAAGATAGTCTGTGTTTCCTGCTGTATCACTATAAAATGTAATGCAATGAACTTGTGAACGATTTATGCTAGAAACCAATACAGCATCAGACTCCCTTCCTTCAATAGCAAAGGCAGAAGATCCTACAATCAGTGGGGTTATCTTCCAAAATACAAAAAGCCATTAATATTATTTTAATATAGCACAGACCATGGGAAGGATTGCAATAATCTTTTGAGTAAAAATTGAGAATAAGATGGCCTGTACTGAATGAAAAAGGAAACTTCAGACACATAATCTCTTCATTATAGCTATTTCCTTTTTAATATAGAATTTCTTTTCTTCTAGTATGAAGCTTAATTAATAAGCTGCTATTTAAGAAACTGATATAAAGACATCAAACTAAGCTATATAGTTGATTTACAACAGAACATTAAATACTAAAAGCATAACAGTAATTTAAACATTCATATTTTTATCTCTAAATACATTTTTTCTCATAGAAAAAATGCCATAGTAGCATAATTTTGGTTATGTAAATAAAGAATTTTTATATTCAAGGAATAAGCTTGACTCAATTAAAAGTGTCTATTCTCATAAGGCTGATATCTGTTCAAATATGCTTTATTCTACACAGTCTAATGATTTGAATCTCCTCACAAATGCAAAAATTTCATTGTTCTATATTTGCATATCATTTATGTGAGCCCTGTTTGGTAGTGCTTGATACCATTGCAACTGAACAGCTAAAAAAAAATCTACAATTCAAATGCTCACAAAAGCACTACATTGTACTTCTATTTTTTTGTAATACCACAGTGAAAATACCATACTGAAGACAAGCATTCCTATTTAGCACGGTTGCAAATATGACTTCTACTCTTCCAAAAAGAAATGCAAGAAAAAGCTATGAGAAAGAGTCAAAGAAAATTAGCACATAATTCCATAAGCACTCATAAAAACTACCCATCTATCCTTATTCCCCTTGCTCATATAAAGGAATTCCCATGCAGTGAAAAACATTTGCCTGTGTTCGACTGATTTCAGTTCTCAGAGATCAGGACTCACAGGTTACACTTTCACTCTGACAGTGGCTTGTCTGTGACCCAGGGCAAATGACTCAATGTCTTTGTGATCTTTTATATGAAAAATGGGGCTATGAATACTTCCTTTAGGAGGGCAGTTACAGGGATTATTAATTCTTTGGGAAATGCTCCGAGTTCTTCCAATTAAAAACATTTAATAAATACTATCCAGAGCATAGTGTTACAGTGGAACAATTGCATGCTAGTACTATAAATGAAAATTATTATTTTGAGAACAAAGATAATATCATGATTTCAAAAAGGTTTTGTGAATAGCTTGAAGAAACTAGGCAACTATAATTTATGAACCCTTAGCTTCCTAAGTTGCTTTAAGTCTAAATTCTCTCAAACATTTAGTCAATAATTGACTGTTCTCAAACTGAGCTCAAACTGCAGTATCAAAGCAAACAACATCCCAGACCTCCACCAAAATCAAAGCTTTGTTTTAGGAAAACACATACTGAGGCAACGCAAAGCATATTTTGGTTTTGATCTTCTTTTTGGATATTTTTCAGTCTCAATTTTGTCCATTAGGCAAATTACTGAGGCAGTCAGAAGGTAGTTGCCCTTAGTTAGTGAACTAACTGTAAAAACCTGCCATGTATTGGACATTTTGAAAAGCACCAGAAGCCTGTCATTCTAGAGGCAGTCTTCAGACTTTAATGTTTTCCAGTCCTAAAGAGATTATTCAAATCTCCCTGGACAGTCCCTTTCTTTAGACTCTGCAGGAGCAGAGATGTTTCAGGGCCCACCTTCTACCCTAATCTTCAAGGGCCTCCCTTATACCGATGAAACCCTGCTGCCACAGGAGCACAAACAAGAATATTCCTAAAAGCACCTGAGCACAATCCTGAACAGAACACATGGAAAACTAGACACACAGTAGGTGATTGCCCAGTACTCATTCCAACAGCCAAGCAAAAGTTTTCATTTTAACTTTTCTTCCCCCTGGTCTAAGAAAAACACCCTCTATATGCATAAAAAAGTATATATGACCAGGAGTAAGTACATCACAAAACAGTCACAATAACTTACAGAGAATGGTATTCAAGCATGTGTACATGCCAGATTTCATGAGGAACATTGACAAGTGAGGTTAAAACCAGCTGTATGAGCCAACATAAAAATGAACATTTTCCTACTGCTGAATGTAATTAATATATCATTATTCTCCCCAGGGAAGGATTTTTCAACCCCAAATTCTAGATTTCGCCCTTTTTTTTATTTAGCCTTTTCAATTTTTTCCTAATTCTTCATGATGACAGCAGGGACAATGGATTGTTAAGTTTTCTCATATTCCTGTATAATGACTAAAGCATTTTGGCTTGTGGTTCAAAAGAAAAGTAGATAAAAAACTCCCTCACACCAACAAAACCCTCACCCTTCTGAGCACAGACCAAGCACAGACAATTACAGCCTTAGTCAAATAAGTCTTCAAAAGAAGGAATCAGAATGTAAATACTTCCATTAGCAGAACTTTCTTCTCTGCTGTCTGCAAAACTACTTTACATCTTCAATCAAGGAATTTAACAGGTAGTTTAGCTGTCCTAAAATATTATCTCCTTTTGCAGTAATGCATGGAAAATGAAGATCATCTCCAGTACACTGCATAACTCAAAAGCCAATAAAATAACTGCAAAAAAATGATCCAGAAGCCATATCAGACCATTTTTATATCTGGAGTGATATATTGAAACCAAGAAGTGACACAGGCGCATGATAAATCAATTCATAATCATGCTACACACAGCACTAGAAATATAATCCATATTGTGCTGGTGAGATTTCACTAGAGCCCAGCAGGTGATGGAACATATTTCACCTCTGCAAAGCTTTAATATCCATCTCCATGGGCACACAATGGAAATCTACAGGTTCCAGAGCCTGACCTCAGCCACATGCATCAGAAGTAATGAATGGTCATATTTGAATAAGACATGCTGGTTTCATTCTCTTCACTGCAAAGCTTCAGAGAAACCTATGGCATAATCCTGGAATAATCAGCCAGAAATCTGACAATTCAAATTCATTGTTTACTCCCTGAATTAAATTCTTCATTAGCCTATCATGACACTGATGTTCAGTTCCCAAAATCACACATCAAACTTTGCCTAAAAGCTATACAACAGAAAGCCATGTTTTCTTTGAAAGTGTGAGTAAATCACCTTTCAATTACTTTTCAAGTCTGCTTTAACCCATCATATCTATAGATGCTTGTTGCCTTATCTTTTCTTGTAGAAGTCAAGGAATGAAGAGAATAATTTGTGGGTTTTTTCATATTATTGATAAGGAGGACACTCCTATGCCTTGGCTTCAAATCCAGACAAAGAAGCATTTGTCCACACCAGGAAAAAAATACCTTTAAAACTTGGTTTGATCAGCAGTTGTAAAGAGGGGAAAACTAATACAAATTACAGAAAAACCCGAATTATAGCAGTTTTCTAATGTGGCTTAGTCAACTACAGCTGCAGTCACTCCCTGTTTCAGTGTGTGTCTGTTCAAGGTTTTGGTTCACAGGCATTTGTACATCCTGTCAATGGGAGTTTAGACTCCTCATATTTAAATGAATTAGGCATTCTCCTCTTTAAACATTTTACCTACAAAGTAAAACCTGCCAGATCTATTTAATACCGTGTACATTATGAGAAAGATTAAATGCATCAAACATAAGTATTCACTGATCAATAGCTTCTTTCCCCTCTCCCCCTCAAATATCTTCAGCACTTCCCCATCCAAGTTTAAGCTGTCTACTATCTCTATAAGATGCATGTTGAATAATAACTTATCCATCTACATCACCAGAGATTATAGTAACCAGCATAAAACCCATTATCTAATTCAACAATCACCATTAAATTCTGCAGCAACCCATGCCTTTTCTAGATAATGAGATTGAACACTACTTTGATGTTCCTTACAACCTAATTTACTGAAGATTTGTAGAGCATTCATGAAGTTTTCCCTGCAGAGCTCTGAACTTGCCAAGACCAAAATCAGGAGCAAAGATGCAAATAAAAGAGAGGCAGTTTAACATACATACAAGTCAGTCCACACCAGTTCTTAATTTCTCAGATGAACAGTATATGCTCTACTTTGAAGATCCAAAACAACTCCTAAATGAGCTACCCAGGAAGTATTTTGTTTTGCTATTGAACTTGACACAGAGAAGAACTGCAAATACACCACTATGAAAACCTGGTCTGTCCTGGTGCACACAAAATTCTTTGATTGTCTAATGAGGAATTAAAACTTGGCATTAGACACTAAAAACGGGGACAGTTGATCAATGATGCAGCAATAGTATAGAAGATGAGACAGTGCTCCAGAAGAGAATGGAAAGGGGAATGGGTGCCATCAAACAATCATGATTATTATAGTAATTTGCTGTTAAGGCACATCAGTTCGTTATTATCTGCACTTCTGGCCTTGTGAATCAATAAACACAGTATAGTAGGAGAAATTATAAGTTAATGGACAAGCTTTTTCACTCTGAGGGTCAACAATGAAAACATTTCTCAGTTTTGTTCATGGAGAACTTGAGAACAGAGGCTGTTCAGTTCACAGTAGTTCAGCCCTGAGCTGGCATAGAGAAACTGGCCCAGCAGCAGCTTTGCAGTATTCCTGAACACATTGTTTGCTGCATTTAAACTCACTATTATCCTTGAAGGAATGTAGTATCATTAAGGCAAAAGAGAACAAGCTAGAATAGGACAGGATAGGATAGAACACATTATTTAGAAAAATACATAGAGAAGAACATATTTCTTGACTAATTTACCACAGCAGTCCATTTATTCATAGCACAGCTGTTTTTCAGTTAATTTACACCACAACAGAGGATAAATATCCCTTTAAAAACATCCAGACAAGAAAGTGACCTTCCTTTCTGATTCTATATTTTCACAATCTTCAAAAAATGCTTTCATCAAAGGAAAAAAACACCGTGAGGCAGAAGCAGCAGCAGTTATAGAGCAGTAACATTCTTCCCACATTTCAGATCAGGGAGAATGGATTCCTACAGGAACCATTATGGCATGACAGTGGTTCTCCTTGTTACATTTCAGCAGTTAATTTTGGAAGCATTTGCTCAGCATCACCCACATGCAAGTAGCCAGTCACACCACTTAACGGGAATAATTTTCTCTCTGCGTCACAAACACACACGCATATTAGTGTGTGCTGTAGACCAGAAGAAAACATGATGAAAACAAGCCTGTTGCACTGTACTTCAACTTGAAAAAAAATGCAATAAATCACTATTTTCATTACATGTTCTGAGGCAAAAATACAGCTTGGCTCTTTCACCAATTTCTAGAAGAGCTAAAAATCAGCAAACTGGCTTTGCTATGCCAGGTTGTGTAAGCAGCCAAATGTGGACAGTAAAGGCTGGTGGAACCAAAGGGCTTTTTACATTTTAAGAATGGTGAGAAAAGCCTGAAAAAAGGGGGTTGACAACTCACAGGAATATTAATAGAGAATATTTAACCACATTTCCATAGGAGTCAAGTTCTTTGCACATACCAATAGGACGTAAAGAACTTGTCCTTACTTCCACTAAAAATAATTTTTAAAAAATTTACAATGAAGTGTTGTTTAAGGAAGAAGATCAGTATATTACAGATATATATTTCTGAAATGCCAGAGATATTCAGTTGTGTACCAAATTTTCACCACTAGGTAAATTTAAGCTGTCTCCCAAGCAATGCCTCATGATCTCACTATCCTACAAGCTTCATTCACTTGTCCAGTGGATGAATAAAATATTATGATATAATGTGGACCTACTAGTGCAGTATCTTTAAATATTAAAAAACCTTAAACTACTCTCTAGAGAAAAATATTACCTCTGCTTCCTCCAAATGGATAGAGTCTTGTCTTAAATTGAAGCAAATAATAGGCAGTTGGAAATTAAGTACTTGGGATACAACTGTATGAGCCAAGCCTTTGTCTTTAAAGAAAAGATAAATCCTCTTGAAAAAGGTGATTTGGAAGATGAGCTTCCACTGAGGTAGTACAGCAAAATTCAAATGCAGATAAGAGGATAATAGAAAAGTAGGTTATAGAAAAGGGTGGACAGTTTTCCAAAAGATATGTTCACAGTAGGGGCAGCAGATTCCTGTGCCAGTGAGAAATTCTGGATGTGCATAGAATAGACTTCAACCTTACTGGTTCTTTGCAGGTCAGCTTCCTCAGTATTTCATCAGCAAAGAAGAACTCAAGAATAGCTGCAGTAATTCTGTTGCGACCTGTGGTTTCATGAATCTGAAACTTTGAATGCTGACAGAGTGTCCTGGGTTGTAGTATAAGATATGCACAAAGTATTCTATCACCATCTTCATGAACTGTTGAAACCAATTGCTGAAGCAGTGTTCTCCCAGGTTCCCCCTCCCTCTTCTGTTAAGGTGTCTTTTGTTAATGGGTCTTTTGCTAATGGGTCTTCTGTTAATGGCCTGCTGCATGACTCACAGATAGCATAGTTATCTCACTTTAATGGGCCATCAAGGACTCCCTGTATGACTCATTATCCCATTGTGAGATGCTCCACCCAGGGGGAGGAGCCAAACATTCTCACCTGGATATAATCTGGGACTTGGGACAATACAGGAGACCTTACCCACTGGATTCCCAGAGGATCAGAGCTACCAGACCTTTCTATGGGATCACTGCTTCCATCATCCCACTCAGGTTGTATTCTGACTCTGTCAGTGGTCTTTTGTATTATTGCATTTATTTTATTTTACCTTTTCTTTTCTTCTTCCTATTAAATTGTATTTCTGACTTGGAGCCTCTCACTCGTTTTGCTTTCAAACCACTACACAGAGGCAGGAGATGTCTCTGAATCTTTAATCTGTGTGTGTTTTCAAACTCTGTCCTAAGCATCCTATGTAAGTCCTTGCCAGGGAGAAGACACCAGGCTTCAAAAGCCCATGTGCTAAAAATAAACATTTTCCAGTTTTGACAAGGATTAGGTTTCTTCAATCACTTACAATTGTTGTATCTTAGTTTGGTAAAAATAAACTTCCTATGAAAATGGGCACAATTCAAAGACTATAACTCTTTTGCACACTGCTGGCACAAAACTGCACCCACCTCAATTTCTGCTATATAATATCATCTAGATATTATGACCAGTTAGAGACAGTATCATGAGGACAAAAATTCTGTTAGAAGGAATGAGGCTATGATGCAGAAAATATGCTGAGAATAATTTAAGACACCATTTCAGATCAAAATTGACAGGGTTGTGATCATATCTGCAGTTATTCAATATTACCTTCTGCAAAAGTAGCACTAGTTGTACAGCAAATGACTCTGAGAAAGACATATCTTCTGATTTTGAAATTTCTTCTTCTGGGAAAAAGTTACCTTGAGACATAAGAGCAATATTTGCAGCACAGAAAATATTTGTTCCATGGTTGTCATTACCTGCACCAGTACTGTGGCACATAAGTCTTAACTGTTGGGAAATGAAGATTCTACAATGCTAGATGCTATGTGTTTGTGCAAGCACACTAAATAACAAGCCAAAACATCCATCTAAAAACAAGTGTTCAAGGTCATCACCTGACTTTGTTCAACTTAACATCTGGCTGAATTTTCTAACTGAACTCTGCCTTCCTGCAGAGCTGACAGCATGCATAGGTACTCCTGAAACAAAACCACTTATGCAAAACTATGGAACATAAAAGCATCTATTCCCAAACAGATGATCCTCTGCTCTCACTTGCCCAGCTCCACTCTTAGGCAATATCCTCCTGGAATTCATCACCACCACCTTCCCATCTCCCTCATGCCCTGCTTGCTTCAGCAGCTGCTACCAAAGGCAGCTATTTCTGAGCTATGCAAAACACTATTTTTTTGTTTCTCTTTGTTTTTTGTTTGTACAGGTTTTTTGGAGTTTTTTGTTTTTGTAGAAGGCTATGAGTGGGAGCTTACCTCAATGTGCATACTGCACTACAGCATTTCATCTTCCCCTCCCAGGGATGCATCCAGCCAACACCCAACCACTTCACCATTTGTACCCTGGCTTCACAGGGTACATTTCACAGACCATGAGTTCTCTAAGTATTGTCTCCTAGACTGATCCATTAAGGAATTGCACAGTCTGTCTGCGTTGTTCAAGTAGACCCTGCATCCATAACTGTAAGTGGAGGGAAAAGGAAAACAGTTCCACAAGCTTCAAGACATTTGCTTTGCAAGGCCACCATGCTCACACTACTCGTGGGCCTCCTTCAGGACTCCCTGCTCTAAGAGAAAGAGGGACAACATCCTAAGAGTTAAATGAGCAGAATTTTGGAGGAATAGGTGGTATAAAATTCTGCTGAACACAAAACATCATTTCTGCCTTGTCTATATATTAAAATGCAAAGCTTTCCATTAAATGTTTGGCTTACTTACAGAAGATTGTTTAGACTTAATCCAGTAAAAGGCAATTATTCACCAGCACACACAGGCAGGTTGTGGGCTATACTGGAGTGTATTTTTAGTCCTTGCATGGTTGTCATGTTGCCTTGTATTGTTTAGTCCTTTGTCTGTTTGCCATGATGAGGATACACACCAAAGGGACAATGAAAAAACCCTTCATCAACTACATTAAACACCAACTAAATTTGTAACCTGAAATGCTGTAAAACCAGGTAGCCAAACCTCCAAGAAATCAAAATAAATAGCAACCACCACTTGGAGCTCATTTTTGCACATCATTCTGTGCACTTCAGGATTCTGCCTAGAATTCAGATATACAAATTTCCACTTAATCTGTGTCCAATTCATATTTTGTCACAGATAATATGTGTGCATTCACTAGATCGTTCATATGTTTCCAACCTATAAACCTAAGATAAAAAAATAATGTATGACTCTCAGCAACACAGGGGCTTGCAACTAAGTTGCTGGCATGGCATTAATGGAGAAACAGAGCAACTTTGAGCAAGTTTGTTCACAGCAAACTCATTTTTACATGGCTACATTTTTTTCAAAATTAGCTGTGTATAGCATACTGACATTTTTTTTTCACTACAAGCAGGCTTTATGTGAAGGGGAGGAGGCAGAGAAAAGAGCAGAGAAAACCAGAAGCAGATCACAGGTCATTGTGAGAACAGGTTTTATTCTCAGATTTGAACAAAAGTGAGTATCAGCATCAATTTTAAAAGATTAGTTGTATCAGAGGGAGGCCTCCGAAGGCAGTCATTTTCCAGATACATTCTTCCTATTTGTAAGACATCAAAGGACAAAGCCCAACTTTTGTCTTTCTATTTTCTCCTTTACTTTTATTTCCTTTTTAAGCAAAAGCTCTCAGTGACAATGTTAGAACATCAGAAAGACTGAGTCATAATAAAAATCTATATCTATATATGGGCATACATAATGATAATGTGCAAGAATATGACTTCATCCTTTAGGGTCTGAATCCCAAGAACATTCATTTCTTTTTATTAATGGAATAGGGAGAAAGAAGGGAAAGAAGCATCAGAAAGCTAATAAGAAAGAAAATGTGTCGGCTTTATTCAGTAAAATTAATTACATGAACACATGTAAATAATGCTACACAAAATGCCCAAATAGGGCAGAAAATGCTGAACTGCAGAAGACATACTTTTGACAAGGATTTCCTTGAAGCAAAAACTTTCACGCAGAAGAGCACTTCCCTCTTTCACCATCACTGCTGCCTTACAAGGGGCTTTCCAAAAAAACTAAGTTTTCTTTGGCTGCTGTATTTGGACAATGGTTTCTGTACCAGGAGTTAAAGGTCTTCTGTAAGCTGCAAACACTCTGACCTCAGGGCAGGAGCTCCTATCTCCCATACGCCAGAGGACTGGCTTTCACCTGACTCTCCACATATCATAGCAACTCTCCAAGGTTAACCTGAGCATCACTTGAAATTTTCTTCTGAAAATAATCAGGTATTCATAATGTATTGCAAACAACAAATATAATTTCCTACATTAAATATTCATATCAGATAGGTTTTCAGTTGTAAGAAATGAATGCTATTTTAAAGGCCCTAAGTCTGCAGTATGTAACTTTAAAGAATATAAACATTTTACAAACTGACTAGTATTTATATTACTGTCAAGGCCTGTGACAAATGTATGATGTATCTGACAATCTTAACTTTTTAGAGCTATCAATTTAGAATTAATTTAGAATTACTACAGATTTAATTATTTGCTAAGCAGTCAATGCTACAAAGCAACACATGATCTTCCTGCAGAGACAACTTGGGTCAAACTAGAGCTGGATATCCAACTAGTTTGAGTTTCTTGATGTTTGTACATGGTTTTTTCCACTCCTACTGAACTGAAGTAATGAGTGTGTGACTTGCTTATTTAACAGTATTGTGAGTGCATCAAGTAAGAAAAACCTAGAGAAATAATTATAATTCTAAAAAACCAAAACCACTAGCACTTAGTGGAGTAAGTAGAAAAGGAGAGAAACACTCTCAAGCAGTACTTTTTACAGAACAAACAAACAAACTACCCAGGCCTTCATCCAGGCAGGGGATATAAACTTCTTAAGCTAGAACAGTCAGACTTGAGGAGCTTATTAGACCCTTGAACCAGAACTATTCAGTGTGCAGCAATTTGAGCTAATCCTGAACTAAACTTGTAACTTCCACAACACAATAGACTCACTTGACAATATGTAACTCATGGTACACAGAAGCATAATGAGGGAAACTCTTTGAAGAGATCACAGTCTCTCTGCATCAAACCTAATCCTGTTTCATACTTGTAATATAGCTATAAAATATAGTAATGCTTGAAAAAAATTCAAAAGAATTTGGTAAAAAATTACATATTTTTAAATTTCATTTGGAAATTCCTCTGTTCTTAAATAAAGATTAGTCAAAGCAGTACATCTCTCCTGTTTTTCCAATAGCCAGGCATTTCCAAAGCAGGCCAGGGAGCCATTAAATCATTTTCAGATGGGCAGCAGGTGTATTGAATAACTTTCTTTGCCACTGAATGCAGCACTGGCAGTAACAGCAGTAGCCCTCTACTATTCATAAAGGAGAGGAGAAATCAGAGGTTTTTAGGAAAAAAATGTCCTACGCTCCCCTCATATCTTTGATATGTGATCTATAAAGTACATCTGCCAAAGATGCCAAAGGGAGATAACAATAATCTTGTTTGGGGTAGAAGTGAATGGCAGCTCTAGTTTGCCAGTGTCCAGGGCTGCCCACCCCAGCCCTGCACATGGAGAATAACACTCTTGCATGCAATTTCCCACCTGCTGTGGGAAAAAGGCCTCAATTCAAAGACAAGAGTCAGGGGTTTACTGCAATTTATGGGAAAGTCTTGTAGCACAATGAAAAATAAAATTTTACAGTGAACTAAAATGGTTTGATCTGCATTTACTTCCATATTTTATTTTATAATATATTTGATTAACTTGGATGGCTCTGAAGATTTAAATAGCAAAAATGGATAAAGTTTTGCACTGAAAATGGAGAAGGACATTATGAATCCTGTCAGGAAAGGCTATAGGGAAAGCAGAAAATGTGGCAGATGGAGAGGAAATACTGCAAAGGTTTAGGTACATGAGGAAGCTGTCTGGGTGTGAAAATCAAGCATATTATTTAGTTAATTATTCCACATCCTAATCTAGGCAATGAAACAATTAACTAAACTTCAAAGAGCTGGCACCCACACCTGTATAATTTGATTTTTTTTTTAATTTTGGCATCTCAGTGAAATAAATATTTGCACCCCTTAATGACTACTCTTACAGGCAGGCTTTAAAAACCAGACAAGCAAAGAGTTGCTAGTTTGCACTTCTAACAACTAAAAGAGGTTACTGAAGAAAGAGGAGCTTGATTTGTTTTGGGTATCTTTGTTGCTGTTGTTGGATTTAGGGGGTTTAATGTTCCTTGGTGATAGTGGTGATGCTTTGTTTGGGGCTTTTCTTTAGAAAAGCTTAGCCACAAGACTAGATTTAACCCAAGGAATAAAATGCAACATATTAAGATTTGCACAAAGAGTTGTAGAAAATGACTCAATTATCCATCCATGCACATGCACTCCAACACCAAAGCTCTTACAGGCCAACACAACCCTTTAGTCATTTTCATGGAGAACACAGGAGGTGGGGGCAAAAGCTCCTCCTGAACTCTAACAGACAAGGAAGGAGATAAAAATCAATCAGATTTAGAATCATGCAGCTGATGTCCTGCAGCTCCTTTCCATTTTACTCCCATGTCTCAGATGCTGAATTTTACTACTGACTCTGAGTCTCAGGCTTACTTCAAATATATGCACTGAGGCAAGAAATGAAACTGCACAGGAGATACTCTGTGCTTGGGGCTGCAAGAACAAAGACAACTGGTGAGTACATTTTACATTCAAGCTTCCAAGAATCTAGTTTTAATTTTTTTCTTCTATAGCAAAAATTACCCTTTCTGGCAAATCAGAAACTCACTCTTAATAAAATGAGAAACACTATATAGAGCTGTTTTGCCTGTATTTGTAGGTTTCCACACCACTGAGGTTTGTTTCATAAACTTGCTTTTTACAGAGTTAATTAGAATAAATAGGTTTTCCATTTTTTCCTCACTTCTTTGGTGCCAACAAAGACTTTAGGGAATTCCTAGCTGGGTTTTATCAATTCGTTGATCAATCACTTTTCTATTAGAGACACAAACATTGATGATATGATTGAAGTACAAGGTTATTTAGTCTTCACACATTCAGTGGCAGCTACAAGACAAAGCAGGCAGCAAAGTGATTAAAGTAATTAAAAAGGGTCAAATAAACCATAAAGAACATTCTTAATTGTATTCATAATAAAGTTATCTTTACCACAGCAATCATATCAGCTAAGTATGCTCTGAGATCTGCCAAGCACTAATGAGCAAGGGAATAAATAAAGCACAGGACTCAGAGTCAAAATCGGAAGAGGTGCACGAGATGCATAGAAAATACTGTGGCAAACACATCTGATTCTGAAGGACACAATTATGCTCAGGACATCAAGTCTGCAGTGTCTTAAGTCTCTCCATTTCAAATTCCAGATTTTATCCCCAGTCCCTCTCTTGGGGCTAACAGCAACATACAGATATGTGAGACACTTCTAATTGAAACAGATATTAAAGATATGTACTCAGATACTGGAAACAACCCTGTCGGGAAGTTACAGGAATACTTGCAAGATGAGCTTTCATGTGCACATGAGCTACCCTGTGCCCTATACTTTCAACTATCAACCCCTATTCTTATGCTTCTCTCTGCTTCCTAAAAAAAATCACAACAGATGTCCTTTGTCTGAGGAGATTTCCTCATCAGCCCCACAAAACCTCCTGCCCACAATCCTTTGTCACCACGGCAGCACCCTGAGCCTACCTGAGCTCACTGAACAATAGAGGAGATGGAAAGAGCCATCAGAGCCCTGTCATGAACAGAGCCTGCTCCAGAATGGCCACACCATCTGTCTTGGGTTCACACTGGCCATCAACCACTTCTGGGTGGTTGCTTTCCCTCTGCTGAATTTCCTAAACGCAAATCTGAATCTGTGCGGCTACAAAGCTCTTTGCTGCCATGTTGAGGGCAGGAGTGGGTGCCAGAACAGCACATGGAAGATGCCATAGGTATCCACTAGAGTTAAATAAAACCCAAAACCACACCTCCTCAAGCACTGGGGAGTAGGGAGACATAGTAATACTACTGCAGTTGTAACAGAGAAAGGACAGCAAGCAGGAGATGTAGCACACGGCATACACCACAGTGCTGGAATTAAAGGTTTTCACTGTACTACTGTGCAAATACCACTGAGTATTGTTAAAAGTGTGTTATATTTGCAGAGACTGGCTGCTGGAATTTGCTGATGGCACTGAGTCTCCATGCTGGCACAGCTTTCCATGGGCTCTGCACCATCTGATTTGTTCAGCTCTGCTGAGAAACGTAAAGGAAGTCCCAGCAAAGACAAATATTTGACTTCATACATTCACAAAATCAACACATAAGAACCTCAAAACCTTCACCCACAATCTGTTTCACATACCTGAATGAGAAACACTTAAAAAAAATATGCTCAACATCAGACTGCAATATTTGCGATGATGACTTCACTGTGCTTACCTCGAATAAATCATCTTCATAAAATGAAATTCTATTTAAAAACTCAAGCATGTATTTTACAGGAAATTTGAAAAGTCTGAAGAATTACTTCTCCAAAATTTAAAATAGTTGGCATTAAAACTGAAAACAAAGAAACAAAAAAATATCTAAGTTTTAAGTTTTAACAAAATACAAGGGTGTCTTTACAAGCTTCTAAATTCCCAAGAAGTCATCCTTACTCAGATAGACAAAAAACAGGCCATGAAAGTATCATGCTTAAAATGGAACATGGAATTAGCAACAAAAATAGAAAAGAAACTAGAACATATAAAATCCATATGAGAATAAAAGTGAGCATGTGGATGTGTAAGGCTGAAGAAAGGTAAGTGAAAGAGCATAAAAAGAATAGTGGCAGGAAAGATACAGCAGAACTGCAAGAAGCAAGTGGCAAAACTGCAAAAGATGATGTAAAGTACATAAAGTACACAGAAATGCTCTAATTTTTCCCGTTCTGTATTCAGAATGAAGCAAGAGGATGTATTCACCTCATGCGAAGATGTGGATGGAATAGGAAGTCTGCCATATGCGATAAAGAAGGATGTTAAGCAATATCTGCTAAAATTAAACAATGTTCAAATCAGAAGCCTGGGTAACACATACCCCTGAGTGCTAAAAGGGCATGCTGAGGAGCTTCCCTGAATTGCTAATAATATTTTTAAACAAACCTTTGAAAAATGGGGAAATTCCAAATAAAAAGAACAGCCAAAGAAGATCTAATATTTAAACAAGGATAAAAGAGATGGGCCACAGACCTCTAGAACAGTTATTTAGCATTCAGCAAAAGGAGTGATTAATTTGAAATTTCATCAACAAAGAATTAGAGGCTAAAAATCTAATTAATGTCAATCAGTTAGTTTAATGGAAGGCTGGTCTTGTAAAACAAACCTATTGTCTTTTCGTGAAGAGATAACAGGTCTGCTTGACAAAGGCAATTGTATGCTATGGTGCACTTGATTTCTCCATGGCATTTGACTTAGTACAACATGACAACTCAATTAAAAAATGATGATGTGGAATTAACAGAGTGTACTTCAGTTGGATTCAATTGTACTATACTCACAGGTCTCAAAATGTTCTTGATACCAACAACTCCTCCTCTAGTGGAATGACAAGGAATTCATTCTTCATCTGATGTTATTTTTATAAAAAATATAAAATGTCCTGTGTTCACGGCGGTAGGTGAGACACCTTCTCAGCGTTAGGGAAGAATATGGGGTGACTGAGAAATAAACTGAGCTCCTGCCTATATGGAGAACCCAACAAAATTCATTTTAATAGAACCAAATGCAAGACAATGCAAGGGCAATTAAGAATGGAGTTTTTATGTGTGAAATGGGAAGTCCAGAATTGTACTTGACTTGCCTACTTAAGGAATTTAGTTTAGATGTTTGTCAAGGTTTTTAAAATAAGAGCCTATGCTTCCTACAGAATTACAGAAAAGAAATAGACACTTCCAGAGTTGTATGGCTGAAGGTTATCAGTCACTGTAATGAGAACCAACCACTTTGGGAACTTGGAGAACAGCTTCAATGGAAGTGAGACTAAAAAAAAAGAAAAAATAAACCAAAGGATAAAGAAGAATGAGAACTTCAGGAAAACCTCTTGAAATACTTTCTTAGTGAAAAGCATCTATTACATTTTTTTGAGGAAAAAATAACTATATAAATCTTAGACAAACAGAAATCATCCCCATTTTATATTATTTGTGAGCCCTCTGGCAGAATACCAGCATAACATCCACAATTTAAGAAACATGTGGATATACTGGAAAACATTAAAAGGAGGACCACAAAAATTACTCCAGTCTAGAAAACATGATTTATGATCTGAGACTTAAGAAGTGCAACATACTCGGATCATCAAAGAGAAGGTCATAAGCTGACTTCATCACCACACAGGTATTTTCACACATAAAAGCTATCTGATAACAGGATGGAAATAGTTAATCATGCAGACAATGGCATAGCTAACTTCCAGTCACTGGATCTCATTAGCAAGTTAAACCTTGAAAGAAGCTTTTGATTACTTTCACAGCCGGGAAAATCAAATTGAAATATTTTACCAGGGAATTCTGCATTGCTTGAAGTCTTTAAAAGAAAATTATGCCATCCTTCTAGAATATATTTCTCTTCTCTCTTTTTTTTTTTTTCCCTGCAAAAATTCTCTGCAGTAAGCGCGCTTTGGACTGAACAGGAAAGATCATGCCTTGACTTTCAGGGGCAGAAAGACTATAAAAGTAAGACCCCAAACCCCTCGCCTGCTCATTTCCCTTCATTCACAGGTTCTTGCCTTCATTCACATTGTTTCCTTTCTCTGCAAAGAGTCAGGTTAAATTCTCTTCTCCATTAAGATGATTTTACTGAAATAAGATATTCTAGGGCTTCCAAAATCACCCACTGAGGTCAGAAACAACATCTTCTCCCTTTCATGCAGCTAACTAGACTTACTCCAAAGGCAGAAGAGAAAGGACTCTATTTAGCTTATTCTACTTCATTACAGATTGAACGCAATCAAAACTTAAAACTACGAAAATAGTGCTATGAACTTTCTTTTCTGATGAACTCATGTAATCACACCTAAACATCTCCCTGTCATTCCAAGAGTATCACGTATTGGGAGGTTTTGTCATCTCTCCTGCTCTGTGGAATAGTCTCCAGAAGAGAAGAGAGCTTTAATCTGAAAAAAGGGGTATTTGAGTTAAAAAAAAAAAAAATCTATTATTTTTTCTAAAGCAAATAGAACTAAATTCTCTAGTGGTTCCTTTGGGCCTGAAACCCTGTGAAGTAAAGCTTGTATCTTCCACAGTTTTCACAGTGATTGTCAGCATGCCAAGATATAAGGTGAAAACAGGTAACAAGGAGCCCTGGTGGAGATCATAATTGCACTGAGATTATGACAATTACAAACAGAGAATAAACATCCCGAAAGACAGGATTGCAGTGAGCACTTTGCATGAGATTTGAGAAACATAGTGTATGCGTCTGTCAGTGAAACAAGCTGAGTACCCAGCCCAGGGAGTCACATTCCCAGAGCCACAACTGACCCTGAAGCCTCATGTTTCCTAAATGCACAAAACCTGTCACCGAGATTCTTTGTAGATGTAGAAAAAGCTCCTAGAAAAATCTCTGAGAGCACCACGTATGAACCTTACAGCAGAGCTAAATCCAGGATTTATGCCTCAATTAGATTGTCAATCTATTCTGTGTTCCAGAATATATGGCACAAAGACTGCATTTTGTTCTTACCTGATTAGTCTTCACTATTCAGGGCTAGACGCAATCTGGGATACACCAAAAAAACCCCTCAATGAAAACTCCAGACAAAGAAAATCTTAGTCATCAGATGCAAAGAAATCTTTCAAAAGAAACAACAAAGAAAATTTGTGCCTTGTTTCTAAGACTAATAAACCATCATAATGATAAAGACTAATAAACCATCACCATCATTATGATCAAGAGTCACATATACAACAATGCTGTTACTTGGTGGTTTCCAGAACCCTCTGCTTACACCACAGGATGCTAATGCTCTGAATTACAGGGAGATATTCTTCATTACATTTGCACTAAAAAATTATACAGTATCTGTTATTGATGGTCTCCATTATGACTGGATGTCCACAAGTCTTAGTTATAGTCCCTCATCTGTCCACAGTATCCTATCACCCATCTGCCATCTTCTAGTATTTTCACCATGCCACCAAGGTGTGCATTACACAGTCTGAACTATGAAGTAATCCCAGCATTTCAAACACCAAAAAAAGTTTCAAAGAAAGGGGGTAGCCTGTTGCTAAGTACTTACTCCTGAAAAGCAAATCACCTAAGCTTGAGTGCCCTTTAAAAAAAAGACATCACAAGGCCTAAGGATCCCCAAGAGCCTGCTACAGCCTCCCTGGGCTGTCAGGCCCTGCTCCACATGTCCCTGGGGAACACTGTGCAGCAAGGAAAGCACTCCCAGCTCCTTCACTTCCTGAAGTCATTGCACTAGAATTTAACCGCAGTGTGCATATGGCTTCCTTCGTTTACACCGGAATATGTCTTTCTTTTCCTCAAGTAAATAATTTTCTTAGGTTCAAAAAAGCACCAGAATGTTTTTATCTTTATCACAGTTAGAAAACACAGCCCAGCTGCCATGGTCATTCTTCTCTCTCCAAGTGTTTGAATATGCCTCACACACAGTTTCTTTCAGTCAATAAATGTTTGTATGGCAGAAGAAGACACTTGACTTCCTTATCTGTTTTGTCACCAAAAAACATAAGATTTCTTGCAAAACTCACTGAGCCTTGATCTAGTCCTGTTTTTAGGAAAAAAAATCAGGTGAGGAAAGGCAGAGAAGGAGTATGGACTCGGGCAGCAAAACTTTCCAAAAGCAAATAAAGTCATCTGTGTTATTACTGTAAAGTGTCTGTAGAGCTGCCAACCCATTGTTGGTGCAAGAAAGATTATTTTTAATATCACAACTATTTCTAAGAGAATGTATATTCCCAAGATCAAATTTAATGTAACCCAAATCTGGATTTGGGTCTAGACAATATCCCTGGCATTTTGCAGTACTTATCAGCACCACAGTGAAGTCTTGCTGACAGGGGCTGTGGAAAGCACACTGGGCAGGCAAGTTAGGCTGGAAACTGCAGGCTCCTGGGGTCTGTTCCAGGCAAGTTCTGTGCCCATCTCCAGATCATCATGCCATTGTCTGAGATGGCTTTAATATCTCTCCTGCCACAAGCCAACAGCCTTCACTGACTGAGGTAGAAGGGAAAGCAAAGCAAACAGCCAATTCACATGAGCACTTTGCTAAATAAATAAATAAACAGAACTTGTTGCACCTACCATATATCCTCATACTTAGAAGCAACACATGGTGAGAATTTGCAGCTTCCATACATTGCAGATTCTTTACGTTCTATTTAACATGAAGGGAAAAAAGAAAACAAACCAACAAAACCCCCTCAGAATATCCAGATGTTGCTGTGTAGGCCAACATTGTTTCTCATTTCACTGCATATGTTATTCCATCATCCAGAAGTTTTACAACACATTTCGTATTACCTTTTCAGGTCAGCAGTTTTTCAAGCTTAGTGGGCTCAGAGCCTTTAGCACCTCTGCAATTTTTCCAGTTTGGCTTTCTCCACAGATGGGCCACCATCCAAAAACCCAACTTCTACCTTAGGGCTACTCTCCCATTCTGCATTTCCAGCCCTCATTTCTGATTCTGTCCCAAGGCAGGCCAAGTGAGAGGAAGAAAAAAAAGTCAAGGTTTAAGTTAAATATTCAAAAGGCATTTTGTGGTTGCTTTAAAGTTTAATTTAATTGTGCAATTTTCCTAAAGGAAGTTCATTTCAGACTTTTCTTGCAGGACAGGTAATTCACTCCAACACCTGTGAGAGAACAAAAGGACTGAATCTCAGGAACGAATTCAGAGAGCACCAGAGTCACTACACTAAAAGCAAACTCTTTTGCAACACAATTTTGCCACCAGTCCCATCACAATGCTCTGGACTATTAATTCCCATGGGGCATGACTGCAGGTGTCCAACTCCCTGACTGGCATTAGGATCAGCTGTCACACCTGCAGAACAGGACACAGGAGGAGGAAGTTCCCAATAAAACCATCCTGCTCTTTCAAACAGCACTAACCTTTCCATCTTCAGCTCCTACAGAAGGAGACATGAAAGATGCCCAGTCTTCTCCATAACCAGCTGTGTATTTTTTGTCAGAGACATTACATAAGATAGACAATAGAACCCTTCTGGTTTTACCACGTGCTCAACTCCAACCCACGCCTTCAATGGCCATTCTGTCAGAGCAGGGAGAAACAAATGCATGGGCAATCTCTAATGATTAGTGCAATCTACTTGTCCATTTCCTACTATTATGAGATCAAACAGAAACCTCAGCCTGGATGCATTACAGTCTCATTAAGCCTTGAAGCCAGAATGGAACAAACCATTGCTCACAAATTCATTTACTCTTGAAATTCAAGCCAGTCAGGACAGGAAGGACAAGAAAATAACAGCCTTTTGTAGTGAGTAAATTACAGACAAATGGGTTTACAGGGCAGATGATCTCAGTTTTTAAATCTAGACTCAACTAAAACAACTCCACTAGAAAAAGAGTTTTCATATTTTCCTTTAATGCGTGGAGCATACATTTGCTGATGTACACAAGTAAACTAAAATGCATTATTATAAGGTTAGAATAAATAAGGCCACAGCCTACCCAAGCCCTCCCCTGCCTACAAACCAAGTAAACAGAAAGATGGCATTTAGGAAAGAATGCAAACTGAGCTAGTAATTGCATTTAATAATTACACAGATCAGTAGGAAACTGCACAAGAGAACAGGATTTAGAAGGATATCTTGAATAGCCTACTCCCATTTGGACTTTGTTAAGCAGACTGTATAAAATCTAATATTATATTTATTATATTAGTATAAGAATGTTTAGACAGTTCTGCAAGCTTGGACCAGTCTCAGAAGGAAAGCTGCTCAACACCCACAACAAACAAAAATAGAGCTAATATTTCCATCACTGGCATTGCTTTTTTAAATCAAAAGAGCCAAAAGATGAAAACTATTAGAAAACACAACTAGTGAATGAATTCCATCCCACCTCTTCCCATTCAGCGTTGGGAAGTAAAACTATTCAGCTGCAAAAGAACTGCATAAGATCAGTAACAAACAAGGAGAAGTTAAAATCTCCTCTGAGACATCATTTTTAATAACATACATTGTATTAATATACATTTAATTAATAACAAACACTGTATTAATACACAATATTCTAATACACAATTAAATACAAACATGGTACTCTGTCCTTAAATAAATAATTATTTTTAAAGTTCATTTTTGTGTTCTATGAATAGAAAAAGAACTTACATATAATATATGCATATAAAATCTATTTTGAAGTAATATTAGCTGGTAAAGGATATGTATTAAAACTGGAATATGTTCTTTTAACTTGACTTTTTTTTAACATTTGGAGCAATTCACCTTTATAAGCATGGACTTATACTGTTAATGGTAATACAGATAAAAATATTGGGGTTTATAATTTTTCTGGGCTCTGAATTTGGGACTCTAGGTGGTATTTGCATGCAACTCACCAGCTGTCACAGGGAAGTGCTCTGTTCTCAACCTAGAACATCTGATTTGCCAGGTGAATGAAGGAAAACAAGATTCTGCTCCAAAAACCCTACCCATGTGATCCTTACAGTTTTCAGGGAATTCAACTGCTCCTTCTCAATCTAGGGATTTTTTGCATGTTTTAAAGTATTTTTATTTGTGAATTCATACTTGTATTCTAAAAATGCAGCATTCAATATTTTCAGATGTTACACAGCTTCAGTTACACTCTTTGGGTTAGTACAGATGCTGCTTTTCCACATTTAAACTGGTTTGAGAAAAGACAGTTTAAACTCACTGTCGTATTTGCTTTGCTCCTAAGTGCTCTCTATTGATTGCCCTGAAATCCCTCATGTTCTTGTTTTGTTGTTTGGTTTATTTTCTTCTGGTGCTACACAGGGATCTTGAATCATTTTTCAATCAGCTTCCTATAGCGTGAACCAAAAATAACTGGAGGGGGACTCCACATGCTCCTGCTGATCATGGAAAGCTCTGACATCCTGCTGGTGAAAGAGCCCTCACACGGACATGCATTCCCACAGAAGCACTCATCCGTAGGAGGAGATCCACGGGAGCTCTCGTGGTTTAAACCCTGAAAGTGCTGCCTCTGTCTGTGTGACAGCACACAGTGCAAGGCCTGTTTGGGGTCAGGAAGGAGGATGGCACCAGGTAAAGCAGCCTGGAGCGTGAGCTGGAGCTGCATTGCAGGTGTCCTCCCACAGCCTTGCTGCAAAAGAGCCCATGGGAATAGGAAATACCTACATCAGAACTCAAGACACCTTGATGGCCCCAGCTGTGGGGCATTACAGAGAGAAGGGAATCCTGTTCTAGACAGGCAAGATACAGCTCTGGCCATGGGAATTATCTTTTTCTTCATACTGTGAAATCTTAAGACAAATCTGAGTATCATCCTGAGACTTCAGATATTTTTTTTTCCTTTAAGTGACCTTTCTTTTCAGACAGATAATCACCAAGAAAAATCCCCAGCTTTCTTTTTTTCCTTTATTTAAAGTAATGCAAAACAAAATTTCTGTTCATTGTTAAAGCAGAAAAAAACCCCTTTAAAATACCAGCCCTAAAGACCAAAAATGCCAGAAGACTAGCAAAAATAATTCAAAGTTTATTAA
Source organism: Trochalopteron elliotii (assembly GCA_024734555.1). Classification (NCBI taxonomy): domain Eukaryota; kingdom Metazoa; phylum Chordata; class Aves; order Passeriformes; family Leiothrichidae; genus Trochalopteron; species Trochalopteron elliotii. The sequence goes on from JANPWX010000025.1 coordinate 1,208,033, forward strand.
CTCAATCCTGTTTCTGAATTCCGAATGTACAGGAATGACATTGCCTAAAGTCCTCTATGACCCCAAGTATTTAGGTCATGTTCTATTCTTGTCTGCAAACATAATTAATTAAAATACATATATACTTCACTAGTAGAGTCAGATGATTTCACTTACTTCTAATGCCACTTGAATTATTATTCTCCACTCTTGAAATGTGATTCTCAATCTAATTCTCATGTTGATTCTAACAACGTGTCTTTCTAAATAGTCCAGACTTCCATTAACAAAAGTTATGAGAATGCTATACTGCATATGATAAAGCAATTTTACATATTTATGATGTTAAAGTTACATGAGTAAAAGTGGAATCTGAGATTTCATTGATAACTAATACAATATGCAGTGCTCTGCTTCCAAGAAAATTTGCATTATGACCTGACATTGCTTGGTGTATACATGCAATTCTGGTAACTCATAAGGGAATGAGAAGCACTCACCAAAATTTGCTATTTAATGAGCATGGAACACCGGCTCCCACTGATGATTAATATCCAAATTTTCATCACATTTGAGTGCCTGATTAAATTCACTGATTTTTTCTGATCCTCTAGAGAGAGGAGATCCAAGAGCAAAGTCCGAATCTAGATTTGCTGTTTCCTTCCTCAAATCCCAACTCTGGGAAATATTACTGAGGAAAGTACAAATAGACTGCAAGTGGTCAGAAAAGTCTCTGCAAAGGAAGAACTGCCTGTATTAATTCAAGTTTCCACTGTAAATTTATCAATCAACACATATATTTGGCTAACCAAGACATCCATGCAATTTTATAATAAAAAATAATAGTCAAGTGAAAAATAAACAATCCAGATAGTGGAATTCTGGATCCTGTGTGTCAAAACAGGCACTAGAAGTTCTTTAATGGAATGAAAGGACAGTGGAGAATACTGCAAATGCAGACTTGAAATGAAAAGCCTTCAAAGAATCACACATGGACACACACAAAGAAATTGTGCAGGCGCTGCACATGACTTCTCTAGTTTTAAAGGCAGTTTAGCTAATAGCAAGAGACTTTATATTTTCCAGGGAGGCTTTAAAAGTAATTATTGTCTGTGTGTTCTTCATCCATAACTCTTTAGTGGCAGCCAGCAGAATTTCATTTTCTTCCCTTATTTCAGTAATAAATTCCTTCCAGCTCTCTTTTGCCCTGACACAAAAGCAGCGTTTAAGTCTAAGGAACAGAAAACTTAACCAAGGCAAAACTCCAGAATTTTCAGAAGTTGTCAGAAATCTGACAATAGTGGAGTACTTCTCTGGATTCAAGCCCATGTTCTGAATATGCCTCATTTCTTAAACGCCACATTTTCTATGCCACGGTATCATGTTACTGACTTTTAGGAATAAGAAAGGATGCTCACAAATTGCATTTGGACCCCAGGTTAATTCTTCATCTTGGATAGATCACTACTCAGAAAGAACAAGCACTACACAAACTTCGATTAAAAACATGTTCAAACAAGAAACTTCATCAGCTTTATAGTTCCTTAATTAATTTTTTAAATTGTACATACATAAACACAAATGGGTATTTATATTTCTATGGTAACTTTTCTCAATGATGAACCAGCTAGCCACTTCTTGCTGTAACAACTTTTTATGGAATAAGAATTTTTCACTCCATTCTATAAAAGACATAAAGCCAGAATATATCAAGTTCTGAATACACAGCAAGTTAATCTGTGGAGCATAAAAGTTCAACATCCTAATGCAAAGCATTTTTCTTTCTGCCCAGCCCTGTGTTGCCAAGGGTATGAAATATTTCATTCAGCTTACAACTTGCACCCTGAGTTCCTGGGTCACTTCTGACTGGCAGTGCCAGACACCAAGGTTACCGCATGGCTTGGGACAAGAGATACTCTTGGAAAAAGCACTATGGAAAGGAAGAGGCAGAAATAATCTCCTCTGTTGTAGCAGGAAAGAGGAAACGGATGATTCCCTGGGGTTTCTTTCACTGTGAGAACATTCTGCTGCTTTAAAACCTTTACTTGAGAAATCAGTATTACTCTGCAGATTAGACTCACATGCAAGTCAGTAAATGGCAATAGGCCAGAGCACTCAGATAAGTGCTCCTGTCAGTGAGGGGATCCCTCCAATACTCAGGAACAATCTTGAACTATAAGAATACAAAGACTAACAGCTTGCACCATCCTCTCTGGGATCTCAGTTTTATGTCCTTTAACTTCTCAGCCCTGGTCCCTAAGTACAAAAAACACCAACACCCCCCTCCTCCCCACCCCTGCTTCACACCACGCCCAGATGAACCCTCAGAAAACAGAAATTAAAGTAAAACTCATCAGAGCTGATGGAGGCAGACACATCTTCAAAGGCATGGACTCAACTGGCTTATAAGATCTTAGTTGGTGGGCAAATGCCGGAAGAGTGGATGGGCTTATTAATACCTGTGTATCTCATCTGTGTGCAAAAGCCCACAACTAAAAATGAGAAAACCAAATTATTCCTAGATGCTGTCAGTGTTTATTTTCACCCAGGTATTCCTAAATTACATCCATCACTTTTCAACAAGGTAGAGCTATTAAAACATCTAATTTGGCACCAGTGCAACGTATGTCTTCTTACAGACTGTGGCTAACATTAAATACTCCAACAAGATCCAGGAAAGCAATATGAATGGCTTGAAAAAGTTAGTTAGACTCACAAAAGCTGCAGAAGCAATTAGCACTAATTGACAGACACACTAGGTGGTAGTGGTTCAACAAACAACAGCCATGGAGGCTGCACCCTCCCTCTGCTAAAGATGGACCTTCCCACAGCATGGAGCTGAGAAACTGCTCCTACCATCACCTTCATCAAACCCGTCCTGAAGATAAAAGGTGGCCCTTACTTCCCAACACTATGATTCTTATTTCAAAAGCATAAGGTGTTTCTTAAATATTTATTCTTTAAATACCATAAGATATTTCTAAAACACAGTAAGATAAGTAAAACACAGTTCCCAGCTATAATCTATCTTCAAAAAAATAATATGGTATGTATGAAATAATATGTGTATGAAATTAATAAATTCTGGAGTGCTCCATGAAAATGCAAGTCTGACTTGCACTTACATATTATTTTCCTCATCACGTCATTTATGCACTTACATGGCCAAACTAAAACCAGCCTGTCTTCACCTAACGTGGTAATGAAATTTTGCCACTGTCCAAAAAAAAAAAAAAACAAAAAAAAAAAAACAAAAACAACCCTCTCCCAAAATCCAGTTTCATTCAAAGTTAAATGTTTGGAGCCAAGTTCTGAAATTCTTGTTTAGGGCACTGTTGTAACTAACTAAGGTGGAAGGATGCAAACATGCAGTGGTTCTGTTTTATATGAGTACACCTCAGTGATTTGATCCCTTTCATATACAATTTAAGAGGGTTACCTTTATTACAAGGAGAAGAAACAGTACCAAAAGAAGTAATTGTTAAAACATAGGCATATGTATAAGGTAAATACCCAGCCCCACAGATGTGTCAGCAATAACCCCTCACCTCAGTTTGCACAGCTGCTGATGGTGAAATTGCCCAGTGCAAAGACCACAGGAGGCTGTACTGCAATCTCCAACAGTCACTTTCAGCCAACACACCTGTGATCCTACCATCCTGCTTCTACAGCCCACTTACCCCTCCCTGTGAGCTTTAAACTGTGGGTAATTAAACCTCAGAGACTAGACTACAAACAAACAAATCTGCTTCTACTGCCTACAAAGGGAATTCAGATTCATCTGATGAAAAACTTGAGTCCCATGCCATCCCCCCTTAAACCACCTACACTGGGCTAGGAAGACACCTTTAGCCCAACTGCATCCTGGCCCCTGCTCCCTCCACTGTGCTCCTTGGCACGTGGACAGAGAAGTCTCTCACACATCCAGTAGGAGGTCCAGACCCCCAAGATTCGCAGGCTAAAAATGGAACACTGACAGTTTCAAACATTCTTCTTCAAGGACACAATTCTTTCCAAAGTAAGGCAGTAATAAGAAGAGAAATCTGAGAATTGTACATGCAGTTCTGGTATAGAACAAAGAAATTTAGAAATTTCACTCCTCTATATATATCAGCTCTGCAACTCAGCCAGGTTAACACAGTTATCCTCTGGTGGCTTCTCATTCTTGGAGCTCAGGCTTCATTCAAATCACAATTTCCAGAGGTGGGAATCCTACCTCTGGCCTGCTTGGCCAAGGTGACATCAGATTCCATGCACGTAAGCAATTCCATGTGCAATCCTGATTTGGACTAGATCTTCCCTTTCAGAAGGGTTTACAAAAAGCACCTGGTATATTGTGCATGAAATACAGTAAACTTCTTTTTGACCACAGCTCTATATCTTAACTTGAAACAAATCCAAGACAAAGGAAAAAAAATCTCTAATGTTATCACCCCTGTAGGAAGGACCTAGAGAGATATGGGTCATTTGTTCAAATAATCTCATCTTGAAGAATGGCTTAAGAGTTCAAAAGCCTGAGGAGTACTGCAAGAATGAATTTTACTTTTCAGGGAAGACATCAAACCCAGACATTTCTGTGGCAGACATACCAGCATATCCTTTCAGATCCCTTTGAGTATATTTTCCGCTTTTTGGATTTGAAATCTTGAAGCAATACAACAAGCTCTCATTTTTTAATTAAGTTTCCTGTCGGCATGGTTGAAGAAAGAATATCAGTCAGTGTCTCTGAAGTTGGAGCTAGCACAAAACCCCACTAATAGGCCCATTGTCCTAACATTCACAGACTTTACCATTCCTAAAATATTTTCCACCAGTCCAGGCAGCAACAAATAACAGGTTTTGATGTTCTTAGTCATGGTATATTATTAAGGAATATATAATCAACTTCTCTCTGAAAAGGTTGACTGCTATTACTCTTCAAAGTTCATTTATATATTATACCCTCCTGCCTACAGTGCCAGAGTATGTACTGCATATTCTAATAGGACAGAATGAAAATGTTGCACAGCTGCTAATGGTTATTCGAACTCTATTTGGGCTGACTTTTCAAAGATAGAAATGTTCTCTTAATTGAAGGTGTGTTTGTGAGAGAAAATAATTGTTGTGAACGCAAAACTGTCTCCTCTCAAAGGAAAGAAATTCAAGTGGAGTAATAGGATGCATATCACATGTGGGAGGCTTCATGAAAAATGCAATTCCTTCTGATACTAGATTCATATTCTTGCCAGCCACACTTTACAAACTACCCAAGATTGGAGAAGGGAACTCTAATGATAAACAGCTCTTAAGAAATGAATAGCTGATCAGGTTTACACCAATTCCTTCCCACATCCTGCTGCTTTTGGAAGATCTTCTCATAGGCAACACATTGAAAACTAAGCATCAGTGATTTCAAATCCAAACACTTCACAAAAGTTTCACGTAATAAGGAAATGTTTTCTAGTAATACCAAACTATTAACATTGCAATTAGATAATGCTAGGTATATTGTCTGCCACTCTAAAAGAGGACGTACATAAAACAAAGCACAAGGTTTATTTTGAATTTATACCTACAAGAATTATCTTTTAATTTGGTTATTACTTAGCAAGCTTGGCCTCTACCTCAAGTGTTTTCCAAAATGCTAAAACAGTCACACTGTTTTGACTTATTTTTTAATTTAGTTCTCTAGTAAAAAAAAAAAATTAATTACATTCTGTCCTCAGCTGTGTGGTTAATATATGTTGTTTGCATTCGAAACCCACAGGACTCTCAGTGCTTTCAAATCAATGAATTCAGAAAGGATTAAGTCACACTGTTTTTCCCATCAAAAAGTCACTATGATATCCAGATGCAAAACTATAACTCTAAATACAGACATAAGAAGATGCTGACAGTAATTGCTCTTGTATCACTTTGGTTTTCTTTGCATTGAAATGTACAGCTCAGAAATTCATGCCTCTCTTGGCCTCTCTACGTAATCACATGCACACACACATCCAAAAAAACCACATTTAAATAAACTGATAGATCAATATCAAGGTATATAAAGGTAATCATATTCCCAGGAAATAAGGAAAGATAGAAGGAGTTTTTGGTTGGTTGGGGTTTTTTTTGTTTGAGGTTTTTTTCTTTTTCTTTCCCTACACATGGAAACAACAGCAGGGGAACAACAAGAATATAACACTATACTGAAGGTCCAAATGTTAAACTTTAGCAACATACTTGCAATATACACACACAAATTAAAAATATGTAAATATGCACCTTTTAATGATCAAAGTTACAGATCAGGACTTCATTAAGACACTATTTTAAGTGTCTGCTAAGAAAACTTGCCAGCTGACAGAGCTCACCTCTACCTTTTCTAAGGTTTCTAGTTTGCCTCAGGAAAGCCTTGAATGCCCACCTCCATTATAAGCCACAAAAGAAATCCCTTTGCCCTGAAGGTTCTCAACATGCTACTCAAGAGTATTTTATGTAGTAAAGTCTCAAAAGGAAAATACATTTCCTAAGTTCCTCCTCCAAGCACAATCCAACTGATGAAGTGTAGCAACAGTAAGAGTACTTCAATGACCAACAGTTTAGAAATGAAAACTTTCCTCTGCTCTGTACAGAGCAGAACATATTTACTAGAACTACTTAAGTAATAGATTTCCTCAGGTGGAATTAACATTTTAATTAGCAATTAAGTCATTTTACACTCTAAGGATAACAAGGAAATTATCAAACACATTGTCAGAAACTAAACACAAAGTTTGTAAAATATACAGTTTATATAATTAATTGATTTACACAAGGTTGCATTTTAGAACAAATCATGACGTTTTCTCCAAGTAAAGTTGTGTATTTAATCATATTCTCAGTAGTATAAATATACTGATATGCCTGTATCAGTCAAGTTATATTCCACAGTAATATCTTATACGATTAATCAATGTAATTATATCCCTGCCACGAAAACATAAAAGATTATTTAAATCATCCAAAAGACAGCTGCAGTTTTTCATCTCTTGCTGATTAAATCCCATTTTTCAGTAAGGGTTAAAGCGTATGTTACACTATCTTCCTACTTACATTTTCTAATGTGTTAATTCTTTTTCCTGAAAGGAAAAGGTATCTGAAATCAGTTCAGATACCCCTCCTGCCAATCTGTTCAATCAGCAAACCAAGGTGCCACACTAAGCTGTTTCTTTACATAAGAACATCTCCTAACCAAGCCAGCCAGGAATTAGTTGAGGAGGACTGTAGTGTCCATTTCTTTTGGATACTTCTCAGAAGGAAAAGTCTAGCAATTCACTGAACGAGGCAGGAAGTGATGGCAGCAACATTCCTATTCCATCAAAAAACCTAAAACTATGGTTATCATCACTTACCTAGGAAGGTGATGCATGCAGCAATCTTTCCCTGCTCCAGAACTGTCCTGAATGGACTGAGTGATGGGAGTGAACGAGACACAAGCATCATCTGAACAGTGTTTGGAAAAGATCAATTTCATCTGCTCCTGTTTTCCTCACTCTGAGACTCAGTCATTCTCCTCCTGTATTCTTCCCACCCTCATTACTGGCTCTTGCTCAACAAAGCACCAAGCTGAACTTCACCAATCCCACCTACCCGGAACTGCTTGTGGTGTGTTTTTGTTCCCTCTTTTTCCCTAAAAGCATCTTAGATCCAAAACAAGAAAATTGGAGAGAGCTGGTACCTACTGACTCCTTCTCCTTTCCCAATGGGACTCTTATGATCCAGATTCATCCCACTTAGCATTCACCTTACAGAAATCAGTGGACAGACAAAGGCAACTGCAATGGTCAGGTCACCACCCCTATCTTCCCAAGCATCCTCTGGAGACCTATATTCATCTCCATTAGCAACACATATGTCCTCAAGCAACTACCTACTTAATTTAGGCATTTAAGTTAATAGGAATATCTGGGGCTCACAGTCACTTGATGAATTTAGAAGAGATATTGCTTTAAAAAATAAAACTTACAAGGAAAAGAGGGAAATGGAGTTAGTTACAATTCTGCTCATTAAAACTTAAGTATCTGTATTTTCCTTGTTTCCCTCTTTGTTTCTAGTAGCACTGCTAAATATTTTAGATAGTTTCTGCTTGGCAGAACAAATGGATTCAAGCCCTTACTAATAAGTTCCTCAACTCCAAATTACTCATGACTGTAAGAAAAGTAGCAAAAAGGGCAATTTAAAATTTATAACCTCCTTAATATTGTGTACAGTCTTGACGAAAATGCACAGACAAACCTAAAAAGCATTTAAGTAACTGTGGTCCACTTGCCAAACACAGTAAAGGCACTTCCAGGGAATGATTATTTCTGTTTAGCTTCAGCTGACTGTAGTTTGTGGGACTTTTCTGACACAGGCAAAGAGGAATTCAGCCAGAAATCTGAAGCCTGTTACATTTAGGAACACATTTATGTGCAGTAACTAGGTGACTGATGACTTCATAGGAATATATAAACCTATTTAAAATTTGGGAAAGCTGAATGGGTATTTTTTACTTCCTGTTTAATTTGCACACTACAGGGGGGAAAAAAAAGAAAATGAAAAAAGAAACAGAAACAGACAGTTGCTCTCCAAGAGATCCTGTACATTTCTTAGTCTCCTAGAATACCACATATATAAAATACTGCATACTATTAGAGATAGATTATTGTATACTGTTGTAAGAGCTATATAATGTCTTTCTATAGTTTTAAGGAAATGCACTCAAAAGCAAATCTTTGAAACTAAGAAGATGGATGACAATAGCAGCTTTGGGTGGCTGAGATCCTGCAACTGCTGAAAGTTGATCTTACCCATGTAACATCAGGGCAGGATTTCTCCTCCCTCTCCAGGGAATGCCAATATTCCCTGGCCACCAAGGCACAGTAGTGAGTGGTACAAGAAGGAACTGAAAAACAGTTTAAAATGCCTGTTCAAACCCTAGTTCCCATCATACCCTCCAAACATACAGAGTCAGACTTTGATTGAAAATCCAGTTTTTCATTCCACACTTCTAATTGACACAGAAATCACAAATAAATAATAAATAGAAAAATATAGTCCCCACACCACAACAGAAAAAGCACTGAGAAAATTATTCCAATGTCTACACATTAAAAGGGTCAAATGTGCCAAAAACAGCAAGGAAAAGAAATTCCATTTTAAATTTCTGCTCTTTCCTCTTCATTGGAAAATGAAAACATCTCAGTATCCTCCAGTCAAACCAGTAACAAAACTTAATTATGAAATCCAGTTAGATCCTAACTTGTAAAGCTTTTCTACATTCAATTTTTTGTCAATACATGTAAAACACATGGCCATGAGAAGGAAAAAAAATCATAATACAGAGCTAGAAATTAGAAATTTAAAGTAGGAATTTAACATGTGCCTTCCTTAAACACTTTCCCCTCTACATTTTGCCGAGTTTGCTGTTTTCCAGTTTTCAATACACATGCCTCACAGCAATACTGTAAGTATTTAGATTCACTTGATTTTAATCTGGAACAAGCGTCTCTAATCTGACCTGCTCCATAGAAGGGGCCAGAACATTTTGCTCGGTACAGCTACGTGAGAGGACAGCAACTCATCAGACCAATGCACGTCTTTCTAAAAGCCACCTAGTCTTAGAAGACTCTATCACTTTCTCTGACTGGTTTGTTTCGGTAAACAATCATGCTTCTAATTAAAATTTGTGCCTGAATTCTAATTTGAATTTGTCTTGCTTCAATTCCCAGCCATTGCTTTTATTCATGCCTTTTTCTTGTTAGAGTTCAGATCTCTCCAGTACTGTTTCCCCTCCTAGAGAGGACAGTGGATTTCTCAACAGGCTACATATCCCTGCCTACAGAAACACACAAATACATCCCCATTACCAGAGGGCAACACCTCTACAGAGTCCAAAAATGTGCATGTAGCAGTTGACATGTGTCCAGGATAACAGGGTTAAGTCATCTCTTTTTATAAAGACTGCTTTGCTAATAACAAAAGATAATGATTTTATTTAGCACCTTATCAAAGAAACAGCACTGACATAAATTTCATCATTCAAGCACTAGAAGCTACTCGATGCCCACTTCCTTTTCCCTACCACACTTAGCACACAGCTCCAGGTCTGAGCTTGCCAGGATTAAGGCTCCATGGCAATGATACACCCCTAAATAGACACAGTCAAGCTGACATACACAGGCTGACAAAGTAATGATGACATTACTGTGGCATTAATAGTTTTAGATGGCATGCAGAATTTATTTGCACATCAGTTTTTCCTGCAAAGAAAGAGAGAAACTATGAAATACTCTCCTAGGAGTTTCTCCCACATCTCTTTTTCTTTTTTATGAGTTTTCCCCTCCTAGTATCCTCTCCTTGTCCTCAGACACAGAATAGACTAGATGAAAGAAATACAGGGACAAGAGCACAAGGCTGCCTCCTTTTTTTTTTCTTGACAGCTCTGATATAAAGACCTATTCTTGTAACAGGCTCCTTAGCAAGGAAAGGACCCTGTGTTGTACAGGAAGGTCATAGGCAGATTTACTACTGCAAAAATAAACAAAAACTCTTATCTTAAAAATATATGAAATCATATTTGGCAGAGTTTGGAAATCTAATGAAATTCCTAGGAAATGGGATCCATAATTACCTTCTTAAAAAATACAATTCTTGATCATTTTTCTTAGAAATGCTGATCTCCTGTTATTAACGTTTCTGTTTATATTTTAAAACACCCTGAAAAAATGGGTGGCAGAGGATGAAGAGAGATCTCTTCTCAGGTGGCAGATGACAGATGTCTCCCTGTAAAGGAGAAGGTGTAAGGAAGAGGCACATACCGAGAAGAAGGGATTCCCAAACATCACTGCTCAAATCACTGACAGGCAGGATCTACAACAGGCACAAGCAGTAGTGAGAGAAATTACAATCCAGATGACTAAACTGTTCCTAGCCACTAAAATTAACAAATAATGATGTTCTGGAGGTAATGTCCATGAAGTGTTAAGCAGCAGTTTTATTTTAAATGACACAAATGATGGCCAATACATGGAGCTTTAATTGTAAGGCCAGCAGAAAATGTTGGCTGCCTGGTGGATGTAGTGTGGGAAGCTGCTGCAGACATGCAAAGTCTGTTTTATTCATGTGTACTATCTCTGTTTTGATTCACCAGAAAAGTCAAAGCCTCTGCATGCTGGTTAGTTTCAACTTAGTTTTATAACAAATATGTATAACTAAAAAAAAAAAAAAAAAGCCAGATGACAAATGTACAAAAAACACATGGCCAAGGATTTTACAAAGGCATCCTCACTCTTCAGTGAGAATTTTCCCAGGGAAGCTGCTGGAGTGAGGGAGAAAGACAGAACTTCTTTTGAGTTAACGACCCTCTTTCCTAAAAAGAAAGAGTTCTGCCTCATTTTTGGCATCTCCAGTGTGTAAACTCACAGTCATAGGAAAAGAAGAAAATAAAAATACTCCCCAAAAATATATTGACAAATAGTTAGATTTTTTAAAAAGACATTGGATATATGTGATAGCATTTAGCATCACTTGCTTTCTATATTTTTTAATGGACATAATAATGCTGAAAAGTAATTCTGCTTACTTTCTTATGTACATTTGAAGTCAATAACATTGATAGCTACACAATGAGAAAGCAAATTAAGAAAAGACATATAGAAAAAGAATGTTCAAAGGCACGGAAGAACTCACATCTTGGGATGTGCAACTTTTGAAAAAGGAAGTCAAACACCGTAATGTTAAGCAAAGAATAGGGGAGAGATTGGTAAAACTGAAACTGTAAATCACTGTAAGCAGTCAGATAAAAAAACTCTCATTTAAACAAGCACGAAAAAAGTAGAGAAGCATACCAAAGGATAAATAAAGTCAATGTCCTTCTATGTATAAATGTTAGATACTAAAGAAACAAAGGGGGGATACAGAAAAACCCCCAGAATGACTAACAAGGGTACTATCCATTACAAAAATCTGAAAGCTAAATCTAATAAATGAGTTAAGTGTAGGAAGTAACATGGAATCCCCCTGGACTGGAAGTTCATCCCACAGAGGGCTGGGAGCACAGCATGCAGCATTTAGCATATCACCACTGGGCTGGCCTGGATGGGAGCTGTGAGATTTGCTCCACAAACTCAACAAGGCCAGATCAGGAAACACAGCAGTAATGGGAGATTTCAATGACCCCTTGCAGATTGCTTAAATGTTGTATCAGGGCACAGTGCCAAGAGCAAATTTTCAGAGCCTGCTTTGTGAGCAGCTATCCAGGAAACTCTGAGGGGAAGCAACTCTTCACTGGGTCTCAGCAGGGCTGTCAGTGAGTCACTGCACCCGTGAGCAGCACGGACGTAGATTCAACATCTGTGCATAGGTGAGGAAGCCAAAATATCCGCAAGGAGAGGGTTCTTGCACAGAAAGGAGTAAGATTGGTTTAAAAAAAGAGGGAAAACCCCAAAAAACTAAAAGAATGAATGCAAAAGGTAAAATTTTGGAAACATCTTTTTAAAGGCATGAGATTGAATTTCAGTGCAAGTGCACTGTGCAAGTGCTACCTAAAGGGGACCAAGGAAAACAAAAGGCAGGATTGAAAAGAAACATGACTCAAAGAAAGACATGCAGCTTTAATGAGCTGAATTTGATCTGCTGAAGATAACAGAGGATAACATCCTTGGAAGGATAACCCTATAATGCAACAGGCCAAAATAAAAACCTTTGAAACACAACTTACAAAAGTTCACACTGTAACAAAAAATCTTCTGTCAACCTCCCAAAAGATGCAAAGTCTGTCACAGGTATCTGTGGAATCAATACATGAGCAAGGTGAGAGAAGAGCATCCAGAGACAAAGCTATAGCAGAGAAAGCAAACTAATGCTTTGCATCTCTGTTCACCCCAAAGCTGCCGTGAAAGGTTCCCATGTCAGAGCTCTTCTTCGCTGTCATTGTATTAAGAAATGTCTCATATTAAAGTGTCAGTGAAAGAAATTTCACACAAATCAATGTTACTCATCTGCCCAGCCCAGATGGTATTCATCCAAATGTTCTAAAGGAACTCAAGGATGGAATCACTAAGCCATTAATTGCAGTGTCTTCTCATTTAAAATAATGTTTGTATTAGAGAAATGAACATCGCAAATATGGGTTCCAATTTTTTAAAGGCCTCCAAGAGCAATTCAGAGAGGCACTAAAGTCTGCAAAATAGTAAAATTTATTCCATCTCTGTAATTTGACACATGGAGAAATAAAAGGTACTGAGTGAGAGTCCTCATGACTTTGGGAAGGGAATGCATGGCTCATTAATGTCCTCATTTTTTTGACAGAATCAATGAGTATACAAAAAACTAAAACTCAACCAAATTGTCTTCTCTAAGTCTTGCAGAAAGATCCCCCACAAAATGTGCTCAAGAAGCTGCATTGCGAGAGGATAGGAGGACAGGTCTTCATTTTGAAGAATAATTATCCGAAAATCAGGAAACATTAGGTTTGATTAATTTTTGCTATTGAGAAAAGTCCTCAAAGGAGTCCCACAAGGTTCTTCATCAGTCCTATTTAACATTTCATAATTATAGAAATGAGGCAGATGATGACAAAAGTATGCTGATAACACTGTATCATTTAAAGGAGTAAAACAAAGACAAGTAAATATCAAGTAAGACAGTAAATATGAAAGATGAACCTCATAATGGTGAATGGCAAAATACATTCACAGTACATAAATCAAAAGGGAAGTTGTGGCATTACATACAAAATGAAGGCTTTTGAACAAACCCTAAAGGTTCTTGAGTTATATGATACAGGGTACCATGAAAACACCAATGTGCCATTCAGCAGTGATTCAAAAAACATAACCTCAGAAATATTTAGAAAAGTAACAGTTTTTTTTCTAAAGGTTTAGAAACCACCACTACGGCACTGTATTAGCCCCTTCACTGCACCCTAACCTTTAACCTTCAACACTGCTGTACTTAACTTCAACAGGGACATAAGGGAAGCATAAGAAATACACCTAAGACAAACATTTTTCAAAATGCCAAGGAGAGTGTTTGTGCAAGAATGAATGTCCCCCATATCTTCAAGAAAGGCTAAAAGCAGGAACCAGGGAACTGAGCACCTCTACATCACCTTCATTCCTGACTGAGAGACAGAGAGCTGGGAGTGATCATCCTGAGGAAGAAAATACTCAGGGGCCCCTTATTCATATGCATAAATACATTATGGGGAGGTTTAAGGAAGCTGAGACAGACTTTTTTTCTGCGGTGTCCAATGACAGGACACAGAAAATTCCATGAAAATACCTAAAAAACACATTTGAATGTGAAGAGGGTCAACACTGGCACAGGTTGCTGGCTCAGACAGGTTTAGAGTCTCCATCCTTGAAACTGTCCAAAAACCAGCTGAGCATAGTCCTGGGTTGACAGTGCTTTGAGAGGGCCTTGGACTAGATGATCTTGAGAGACTCCTTCTACCCTCAATCATTATGGGATTCTGTGAAACTCCACTAGAGACTTCTGTTCTTTTCTGGCAGTTCAATTTTCTACAAGCAACTGGAAAAGACAAAGGACTGCCCAGCTCAGTACCCTGTTGTAACCTATGGTCATTCCCATTTTCTGAATAATTTTCAGGAAACAATTTTTATTTAAAATATGTAAAATGTATCATTTTAGGATGAAATCAATTTATGCTCATGAAGACTACTCAATGTGACTAATATTTTCCAAAGGTTTAAAAAAAAAAAAGAAAGAAAGAAAAAAGAACAGCACACACAGCTCAGCTTTCTTCTTGCATGGAAGAATCAACAGTAGAGCAAATCACAAATTAAAGCATAAACCTAATATTTGCTTTCTTTCACCTCATCTGATTAGAGCCATTAAATTTGCATCATCCTCAGCTGTGCAATTATTATCACAGAAAGCTTAGCCTGCTAAATTCAATTCTCACATTGCAAGAGCTTTCCAGGGAGAGACTCTCCTTTTCATATAACATCCCCAGGATATAAATGGAGGTTATGTTATTTGAAGAATCTATTTTTACTCCTAATCTTCCTTCTAAAGGTGCTTGGAACTGACTTGTAAGAACCTTCTTATCCCAAATCAAAAAATACAGGGTGGAAAATGATGAATGTGTAGCAGAGAACAACTTTAATATTGCTTAGCACTACATCATCCTGACTCTTACCATACTCAATGAGTTTAATGTTACTTTCCCTCACTCCTCATCTGATAGAAAAAAACAGGAGGAAAAAAATAATGGCAAGGAAGGGAATATGTAAAGGAAGAAGTCCCTAAAACAATAACCTCCTAAATAGCTTCTTCTGCATGTACAAGGTATTTATAGGAGGGGTTTGCAAACCATATTCTCCAACTGAGACTTCATCTTGATTTATTTTTCCTCTTCCCACCCATTTATTTTAAATTATAATATTATTCAATCCATCTAAATTTAATAGAGCAATTCAGAACAAAACTTGAATAATTTTTCAAATTATACAAGACTGCTTACCCAGCACGGATGCCATGCAAATTGACCATTAAAATCTACCAAAAACATACAATCTTCAGTGAGAGAAATGCCCCACATCCAAGCTAACACCATTGCATAACATCTCCATTTAAAGCTAAAGAAAACCCTCATTTACATGATTCAGTAACAGTATAAATTAGCAAGTCATCCATTCTCCCTCTGAGTACCGACCCCTTTTCCTAATGAGTACATGGGTAATTTGGGTATTTCAAATTGTTAAATGCTACCAATCTAAGGCATTGGGTATTTTGTCTCTTTTTCAGAATTGTTCCTCTAAGCAGAACTGACACAGAAGACACATGAAATATCCACTCATTTAACGTTTTCATTCATGCAGCTTTTGCTGATAACCTTTCAATCTGAACTACCTTGTTTCCTTTTAATTAATGCTCACTGGGGAAAACATTCCCACTCAAAGTGACAGAAGACGTGGATGAGAAGCAAAGAAAACAGGAATAATATCCTTGCCTCTGCCCTCAGAAGGAAATGCCAAAGCCTGAGAGTGCACAGGTACCCAAAGGCACACAGCCCTGGTCTGCACACACTACACTTTGATAAGACACTCGAGTTAATCAGGCTCTCACTGAACACCCAGGCACAAGGCTGGATGCCTTCCTCCCTCCCTATTGCACAAAGGCAAGGATGCCTTCTGACTTCACCCAGTCTTTAAAAGGATTGACTAACAACATTTCACAGTTTCAAAACTTAGTATTTATGACATTAAACATTTAAGAAGTAAAACTGAACATTGTGCTGATGGCCCAAGCTCCAGTGTGAATCATCCAAATCCCAGGAAAAGAGCATATTTCACTGCTGCATTTGTATCAGTTTCCTGGTCCTTCTGCTCCCTACTGGAACACAAATAATCACTGACTGTTGGGGCTTCTGACCACTTTAAGAACTTGGCTGTGAGCAATCAGATGAAGATTACCAATTCTTCCAATGCACAGTTGATGCTATGTACTATTAATTTATAAATGGGATGAAATTTATAAACTAAATTCGTGTTTTTAAAAAGCATTATTTAGAAGTCAGAATGTTATAAAGCTTTTTGTAAAGAACTGTGATAACATCTTCCATGTACTAATTTTCATACTTGCCCTACTACTCTTTGACCAACCTTCTCTTCACCTGACCTGTGGAAAAACAACAGGAGAATGAACAGGCCCATCCAACTGAGCAGTTACTACCTCCCTTTCTTTTTTTAAAGAAACTCACCAAAAAATAAATTACAGAGAAATCTGGCTAAGGAGCAAGAAGTCAGAAAGGTATTTTTGGACAAACCAGGCAAGATAGGGAACATCAGAAAGAGAAAACAAATTAATAGACACATCCATCACTTCCCTGAAGCCTACTGGCTACAGCAAGGGTGACCCAGCATTGAGCAGAGCAAACATCAAGCCCTCCTGTAAACTGAACCTTAGATTTAAACAGGCCTCTACTTCCCTTTGATAAGCTGAACATCTGAAGGCTGTGCATCCCTCACAGCAGGCCATTTTCTCCAGCTTCAACATCCCCATGACTCTATCCTGCTTTTTCTACATGCCCTGATGTACATGTCATTTATAGAAATGTTTAGCTAAGTTATTTAGCACTTGAACAAAGACAGTGACCAACTTAACACACATGCTAACAGCTTTGGTGAGTCTTACAACACTCTTGGTGACTCATGCTGATTTGAAAATAAAATGAGACCACCAGAAGCCACAGCTCACATTCACCCTACCACTGACCAAATTCTGAGCAGTGGCCCCACACAACTGGAGGCAATCAGTTTTCTTACACTTACATTTGGTTATTCACATCTTTCAGCAGAGGTGGGACTGATCCATTTGCTTCTTTCAATACAGAGCTAAGCCAAGGTGTTGTGAGCAAACTGTGAAAGAAACTCTTGCCTTTCTGCAGCTGACTGTCTTGCTGCCATTCCGCTGTCCAGGTAGGACTGAGTTAAGCCTGAGCTTAACTTAATGGGGGAGAGGGGCTCAGTTCAGCACTGGGACTCTTGCCATTTGCTATCAAATGCAGAAGGAAACCAGGAGCCAAGAATCCACTCAAGCCACTTGGCCTCCAGTGTACCTCCTTCTGTCCAATATCACACTATGATAAAATGAGTAATGACAAAATGAGTAATAAGGTATGAGGCTCAACAAAGATCCTTGCTTGTGATGGAGCAAAGAACAGATCAAGGAGATGAGAACAAATGGACCAGCAGACTTAGTTCTAACACACCATTTCTCTCCATTTTGATGTCCAAACCAATGAAATCATTGTCAGATGCATAGAGGAAGCCCCAGGCCTTTCAAGTTTATAGTTTTTACTAAGATTAATCTAACCTATGCATATTCAATATTGCCTTTCTCTCACCCTGAGGAAAATCACCCAATTTCTGCCTAGTTGAAAATTCTTTATGATGCAAAAAACCAAATTTGCTGAGCAAACTGTCAAGATGAGAAAATTCCTACTGTTGAGCTTGAGTTTAACCCTTTTTCTGCTGCAGGGCTTTATTTGTGGAACACATGCTCCAGCAATCCAACAAATGCCTCCTCCGAGGCCACCAAGGAGAGGGAAAAAGGAGTGGGAACAGATGATTACCACTTCCAGAAGAAATAACATAAGAAATTCAATGCGCAGATGTTCAGTGTAAAGTATCCACAATTGGTACAATTTTAGGACCTGACTTGTAACCCACACAAATCAATAGAGCCCCAGTGCTTCCAAAGGTGCTGGAGTGCTTTATGCCAATTCACCCACTTTATTCTCATGTCCCCCATGCATTTGTACCCTAAAACACAGTTTGTTTTCCAGGAGAGAAGATGGAGGGCCACGCAGGTTAGCATGGCCTCAAGGGTAAGACCACACAGTTCACTTCTTCTGGAGTGACTGTTTTCTGGTAATCAACCTGTGACTTGCTGAAGGGGAAATCCTGCTCACTGTGAGCACAGCAGTACCAACAGCTGCTACTTCTCATGGGAATTTTACAGACAGAGTGCAAAGGACAATTAAACAGTGAGTTTATAGCACAATGTGGAGTTCCAAAACGAAAACTGGAACAAACCCCGAGTGGGCTAGGCTCTGCCTTAGTGTCATCCCAACATTTTCTTTGTAATGTGTAACACAGTCATTCACTTTGCTTCACTACCTGCAAGAGAACAGACTAGACAGAGCCTTTTTATAAACACCATTCCCCATTAGCCAGCCAAATGTAACATATAGATTCAAGAAAAGACAGAATCATAACACATAAAAGTTTTGACCCTTTGTTCTTTCATTTCTCTCCTAACAAAACATTATGGCAAAACAACATGTTCAAGGGAACAACTTTCAACAAAACAAGTGCAACCTGACTCCTTTTGTCTCCCATCCCCTGTTGTGAATGTTCTCATGAAGAGAAACATGACTGTTTCACCATTTTGTTACATGAATTGAAGCAAATTCATCAGCTTCTCAAAGGTTCTAGGGTGGCTACTGTATATTTGGACTTTCAAAGTTAATGTTGAATTTCACTCCATTTCCTTTGAATTATTTCCAGTTAACTTGAATTCATCACATAGTCCACAAAAAAAAAAAAATCCAGCTTTGATGCTGAGACAATTCCACCAAACTGCGCCTCTTGCAATTACTCCTCAGCTTATAATCACCTTTTAAAGCAGATTTTATTCTACAGATTTCAGGTGTCTACACTGACCCTTGAAGCACTGTCAATTAAAAATATACATATAAAAAAGTATAGGTCAAGCTAAAGATGATTCAAAACTGTCCCAAACCCAAATCCAATAGCAAAAAAACTGCTGTATGAAGTCCACTCTTTGAATAAAACTTTAGATTTACCTACATCCCAAAAGCCCTCAAAAAATTCTGCTTTGCACTTTTCAATATTCTCACTTAAAAGAACATTCTTCTAAGTGAAGGATCATTAAAACAAAAGTTCTCCTTCCTTTCTCAGAAAAATCTAATGTTTGTGGTCACATTGATGTTTACCTGTGGTAGACAAATCTTCAAAAGAAAAAAATTACTTTAATCTGCCATTCAGTCTGACTAATGCTTTATTTAGAAGAGCCTATGTTACAACCAATTACAGCACATCCTGCCTAATTACCTGGGAGTTGCTCTACAACAAAATACAATTCTATTACTAGAAATAATAGGCTTGGCTTTGGTTTGTGGATTACAGCAGCTGCAGCCAAGAGATGTCATAAATAATGTACCAGCAACTAAATCAAAACCTATCAAGAATTCATAGTGCATAACAAAAGTGAGGACAAAAAGTTAATGCTGGCATCCCCACTGTTTTTACCCTGAACAGTTCAGTGCAAACAAGACCAATGTTATCTTTCTGTACAGGTAATGAAGTGACTTGGGTGTCTAAGCAATTTCTAAAGAACTGAATTTCCCCTGGTAATGATTTCAGCATTTCACACTTATTTCTGCATACAGATAAATAAGGTAACTATTCTAAACAATTCACCATCGAACAGTCTATTTTATACTGGGACAACAGCAGAAAGGAACTTCCAGAAAACAGATAATCCCAGTTCTGCAAATGGAATTGGAAAAAAAAAAAAAAAAGCCAAAAGAAAATCAAACAAAAATCTGTGTCACTTCATGGAGGAAAGAGATCAGCAATGTGACGCCAGTCCCGTGGAGAGTCATTAGGATGCTGGGAACTGGACCACACAAGGTACAAGGGATGGCTGAGGGAGCTGGGTTAGGTCATTCCAGGAAATTAGGCTAATGGAGAATCTCATTTCACTCTTTCAGCATCTAAAGAGAAGTTTTAAATAAGTCAGGGTCAGGGTAGGCAGTGAAAAGGCAATAGATGGCAAGCACAAGCTGCAAGATGGGGAATGCCAGCTGACAAACACCTCACAAGGACAGCAGCAAAGCATTGCCCAGCAAAGCCATGAGATTTCCAGCCTGGACATTTTTCAGAACTAGGCAGGATGAGGCCATGAGTGACCTGATTAACTTCTGCAGCAACTCCTGCTTTGAGCAGGGGTTGTATTTGATGTCTATTGTGCTCCCGTGCAACCAAAATAATTCTCTGCATGGATGCAATACAGCAGAAACTTGCCAATAAAGCAATTATATAAGTGACCAACTGGGTATCAGAAAACTTATATCCCATTTCCAGCCCTAAAAATCATGGTTAAGAAAAAATAAATAATAACTTTTATTATAATAACAGCACTGTGTATCTATTCCAAACATGAAACTAAAAAAAAAAAAACATCTTAAGAACTCAAGCATTTGGATGTACCAAGACTTCCAGTTAGCATGGAAATCAAATATAATTTGATATTTAAATACTTTTTTATTGATGTACCTTACAAATGTTTACAAGCCTTTTGAGAAGCCAAGTCCTATCATCACTTTGAAGATCTCGGAACTCCAACCCACTTTTCACATACCAGGCCTCATTAAGAGATCTTCTCTAACTGGACCTGTTAAGGTAATGCTATAATAGGCCATAGTGCTTTATGAAGCATATTTGTAACATACTTTTCTGGTTTTTACATAATTAACTTTACTTCCTTCTTCAATTTTATTTAAAGATTATTCTTGGATGCTTTCCACTCTGGAATACCAACAGATTAATATATTCACCCGAGACCACATGGAAAGCTGAGGCAAGGGAGTTTTTACTCTAGGCTTCCACACTGTGCCCAAATGTGCTGCACTTTCACAGTGCAGAGGTTTAATCTTTTACTGGTGCATCCTTCCCACTAGCACTGAGCAGACTGAATTCTACTGAAAACTGCACAAAAATAGCATCAAGAGGTTAAGTATTATGCACCTGAAATCATCGTATATGCAAAATTCCATCACATGTATATTTTGCTTCCAAATATTTTTAAATGGGGATAAAAACTAAAATACTATTATTTTTCTAATTTTATATGTCAGGCTGAAGAAAATTAAAAATTAATAAAACCTGAGAGACCAGTATTTAGCATAGAAACTCCACAGGGGTAGGGTAGAGGGAGAGAAATTTCAAATTGTAGTCAGTGCACTTCAGAACAGCCCAACTTGAATTTTACATTCTATCCCAAATAGATATTGCAAAATTAGGGACTGAACAACATATGGTAAGAATTAAGATAAAACAATGATAACTTTCCAAATTCTTAGAAGAGAGTAAAATTTAAAATAATTTTACATTGAAGTCTTCAGAAGAGCCAAGAATCCTAAGGAAAGATCAGCATTATAGAAAACTATTCTAAATCATACAGAAAGCAGAACCATACATTCCTTTCCTGCCAGAAACAAAAGCTTGGAAGCCAGGCTATCAGAAAGTTGAATGACACAGATGCTTTTGAACCCAATTGTTAAGGGTTTTTGCTATTAAGAAAGCACGTTTTACCACATGTCTCTTTACTTGTTTCCCTGGCTTTTGCCCAGAGGTGGTTGTATTTCACTGATACTGTGATGTCTTTTTATCAAGGGGCATAATTTGAACTGCATGCACACTCTTCAAGGAAAATTATATCCATTTGATAAAGAAAGTACATACCAGATTTGAAAAAAAAAGAATTTTTAACTCACACAGATGCTTTTCAAGAAATAGGCAATAACAAGAATTGCCCCACTCCTGCCCAAAAAGACAACTACATATCCTATACTAGAAAGTTGGGATAAAATGTATTCACAAATCATTGAAATATCTACAGTCTGTCAAAGCAACTACGAGGAGAAAGCCCTGCCATCAGAAGGATATCAACTCTGGAACAGCTTCAAAAAAACAGGTTTGGAGCTGGTATGTTAGGCCAACATACCAAAACTTACTTAACATCTCATCTAAAAAGCAGTTTCTCCAGTCTGGACTGAAGCAATCAGGCCCAGAAGAGAGAAACCAGTTCTATGAAAGAGGGAGGATAACAGCTAGCAAAAAAAGGCCACTAGGAGAGAAAATCAGTGAGAAAGTGAAATATCCTTTTTGAAGGTCAGCTCAAGAATAGGTATTTGTTGAAATAAAGTAACTTGCTATCCCTGTTCTATATGCAGTAGAAGAAAAATACACCAAGGGAAAAATAGGAAGAACAGAAGCAGGAGGGGACAAACTCAACTTACACATAAATCCCCCCAAATAATTTTTAAAATGTTAGCTGGAACAGAGATTCAATTGACTAACTGACAAATTATCAGTCATCTTTTCAACAAGAGGCTGCAGGGAGAGGGAGGAAAAGCCCTCAACTAACATTCTGTATTTCACAAAGCCAAAAAAAAAAATAATCAAGGCATTTAAATCTTACTGTAAAATGTGTTTCATTTTTAGCAAATACCCACACCCTGAAATTCTTCAGCATGTAAGATTATACTTACATTTTAGAAACTGGCCCGTATTGAGTTTTTAACTGTCCCAATTCATACCAAATTAAAGCAGAGAAAGCTGCCTAACAATACGATGATCTTAATAAATAAGTTATGTGGGAAATACTGCCTTTGTTACTTTCACACTGAAAAATATATTCCATACTGCAGAGATAATGAAGGTATAAAACATTAACACTACATTTTTCTATACCATTCTGCATAATTAACCATGCAGCTGCTCATTCATATAGTCCCAACAACCAAATTAATTTGCAATCAGTTCACAGTGGATGCTCTGGAGCAGTACTGCAGAAGCGAAGCTGCTCACATTCCACACATCACATCAGTGCACAAGGTGCTCAACTCTAAGAGATGCAACAGGGAGTTGCAAAACGGTATTTTCAAAGATCAGCTATGAAAAGGCACTGTGCCACAGAGAAAATATGGGTATTTTCAGGTGAGTCTCATGGTGTGCCCATGCTCTCTGATGGATTGCAATCCTTCTCAGGCTCAAGCAAAAAACTTTAAGGACACAAACATTAAAAATCCATAAACATTACAGCTCCTTCCTGTTATTTGCATTAATGTAGTATTACAGCCCCAGCACTAATGGGAATCCCACAATCAGTTCTCCAAATTATCTGTATTCCCAAGAAACAAAAGACCAACTGAGGAAAGCAGAGTAATGGCAGGTTCTCAAACAAGGTCACATAATAGGCTGAAGGTAGAGCCAGCAGCATCACTAATTGTTGACTGAAATGTCACATGTACCTTATCACAAGTTCCCTGACACCATGACCTCACCCTTTTCAGATTCTAAAAAATATCCTATCCCAGTTTTTGTACCTCATTCATCATCATGAAAATGCCATGAGCAATGAAACTATCTGCTTTGACTGTGGTTTCTTATTTATTTCATTTTGCAGAGTGGCAAAGCAAACATTGATACATACAGAGAGAGAGAGAGAGAGAGAGACGGATAGTGTGATCTGCCCCAGGTTATGGGCCCTGCACCTCCCTGCTGCGCCAGTCTGCTGACAGTGGGAGTTAATGGATGACACTACCTCCCATTACCAAAAATCCTCACAGCTCAACTGTCTTCATATGAACTTAGTACACAGGAATCATGCCACAATAAAAGCTCCAAGATTGCTGTTCTCAGTTTGCTCACATAGAAGTGTGGATCATGGGCAAAACCTCCCTTTTTTATGCACGGGGCGAGGGAAAAAGCAAACCACAAGCCCCATGGATGACTAATGCATAGAAAGACAGCATTTCCTGTTTCTCACCTTAAACCCATCTGCTGAGACTGGCAAGAAAGAGCATAATTTCTTGTAGGGAGGCTTATTAAATAAAATACCATGACAAAACTGACGAAACACCAGCGAAGCAACTTTCCTAGACATCCTACTGCTACCAACCTGCATGGGTCTTGGGAAGGAAAGAACAATTCTGTTACCATCAGTCCCAGCCAAACAGAGTCTACTTAAAACAAGAACCTGTGGTGTCATTCCCACCACATGGAAGTGTCTGCAGCACCAGTTAAAGCAATCAGAAATTCTATTACTTGGGCTCAAGTTACTCAAACAAGAGAAAAGGATTCTTAAGCCATTTAAAATAAATGGTTATTCTTTCTCAATAAATTGACTCACTCATTATGAGTTATATCTTGCAATGACTTAATTAATTTTCCAGAAGGAGGATTAAGTGGGGAAAAAAAATCAACCTGTAAAGTAGCAAAATTCTCATGCTCCAAGATGTATTTAACATGTTCAGCAGCCATGCTGCAATCAGCTTCAATAAGCACAAGTGTACTGCAAGAGCCCTTTCCTAACTACATAAATCACAGCTTTCTAACTGGATCATAAATTGCATGTCATATATTCTTCTATGTGATCACAAGCTAGTGCAGAAAAACATTCAGAATCATCATCACTATTCCGAGTTGTTGAAGACATGGGAAAAGCAGTTATGACACAGCACCCTCATCTGTGACCAACAGATATTCAGTAAAGAAATGTGGATAGACTGATTTGGTAGCTTTTGCTTGCTTGTAGGATATATATTTTTTTCAGTTTGGACCTTCATATGTATTAAGACATCAAAATAATCTTTAAATTCTATTATGGCAACACAGGCTTAGAAGTACCTGCTTAAGCTAAATCCCACGCACTGGAAAGCCTTTTAAAAGACATCTGCTTCCGAAGAGTCTACTCGGAGAACAGTTCCAAATATCCACGGCCAAATTTCATTCCTCTGTTGAATGGCTAAAAGCTACAGCCAAATCATGTGGCAGGATGAGTGCAACACCAAGGTAACAGCAAGGTTACTGCCAGCCCATCGTGCTGGGCCTTGGTCTCAGAAAGTCGATGGTAGGTCATGTGTCCATTAGAGCACACACTGCAACATTGGCACCTCTGTGCTCCTGAATCAATTCCACTGCCCATTAAAAACATCAATAATCACCTCTTCAGTACCTTGCACATTCCAAGGTTTGTCAAGATATGTTTATTTAATTTCCTTTACCTTCTACATATTTTTCCTCCTGCCATCTACAATAAAATATTGCTGATATGCTGAAACTCACTACATCCTCTTTTTAACTATGGTTTTATAGCACATTTTAAATGTCCAAAATAAATTTAAAATAAAAACTTCCCTGCACAATTCAACTCATAATGGCACACTGTTGAGTATTAGCAAGACAATGCAAGTTGCAGCAAAGACAATGAAAGTCTTTGTAATACTATTAGATGAATATGGAAATATGATCAAAGAGAGCATAAAAAAAATCTGTTGTTCACTAAGAGAAATAAAACTCTAACTAAGACTGCCTTTTCAGTGCTACTGCCCAAAACCTTTGCTCAGTGGAACAGGTGTAAATAAGGATATAATAAGAGCACAAAAGAGCTGCACAGGTATAATTGAGGACACTCTATTTTGATTGCAGAACTTGCATTACTCATGATGATGCATTAGCTAGACAAAGCACGGCTAGACATTAGATCCCAAGCTGAGTTCACTAGGCTAATAATGACAAAGCCATTTCTTTTTCTTTTTTAACTTGGAAAGAGAAAATTTGATATGAAAATCACAGACTCAATAACTCCATCCCTTGGGGCCATTTCTACAAAGTCACTTTTCAAAGCAGAGCCACAATATAAGGCCATCTGGAAGTGCAAGTTGTTTCAGAATACAGTTGCTTATTTATTAAGCAGTACTTAATATCAAGAATTTCACTGGGGCACTGAACTGTATATTGGGGGGTTTTGTTTTTCTTTTTAAATAAATTTCAGGAAACGGCTGAAATGAGTTTCACCCACAAGTCCAAAGATTTTTGAAACAAATGTCCATATTCATTTTCACACATTCAGTGAGCCACCTGGAAATTTTACTTTCCTAAGCTGCATGTTGTTCACTGTATCCATCTTAAAAGAATCTCCAACTCTTTGTAGTCTGGATTTTGGCTGTAGTGTAGGCTTGCACTCTGTGTAAATGTCCAAAGCCCCCTGCAGTCACTGCGCCCCAATCACTCCTGACGGCCAGAGGGCTGGCACAAGTCAGCCTTGTCCTTGAATAGGTGGCTTGTTGTGGGTGCAGATAGAAAGAGCTGTGCCACCACAGACAGGATATTCCTGACTCCTTGGGATTTGGCAAGCACAATGCTGTCTGTGAGGCTCTCCTGCCTGTTCTCACCTCCTCCTGCCCAGTCACTGATCTGGACTTTCAACCTCCCACGACGCTTTGACTTTTCCTTCCCCTCAGGCTGCTTTTGGAGTAAGGAGTCCCAGAAAGCTCAGCTGGGACATCCAAAAATATTTAAGGAGGTGGGGAAGTCTGTTTCTTCATTTACAATTTCTTTACCGATAACATGGGGCAAAACAACCCAACATCTCTGAAAACAGGGCTACCTGTTTCAGGAGGCAATGCTAAGAGGATCCAACAGTGCAGTTAACATCAAGTAATGTCATTTGTTTTGCTGTGCTGAAGCAGTAACAACATGGTGATGCCACTGGGAACAATGGCAATTACACAGCAAGCCACTTTAGCATTACTGTATCATTACAGCTTGATAATATGCAATCAAAACTTTATTAGCAATCATCAGCAGCATCTATTATTCATTGCTTAGATCAAGCTAAGAAAGGGAAGGCTGCACGCCTACCAGTAACAGGACTCTGAGCCAGTCTAAGCACAGTGTTGGAAGGTAATTCCATGGTCATATAGAGCTGAGTCACCACTGCATAACCTTCAGCAATACTACCATACCAGTTGTTCCATGTATAAAACTGAATAATGAAAATATTCTATATTTCCAATATTATTAGGAATAATTAACTCAGATAAGTATTATCATTAATTTCATAGTAGTTACTAATTCAAAGTTTAACTATTTGATTGTAAAATTTAATACTTAACATCTAAAGTTGCAGGCATTCAACAGATGCAAGCAGGTACCTGAGGTTGTAAAATATGTGCACCTATATATTTGTGCACAAATGGGTCCATAAAGCATATGAAAACACACTCAATCTAAATGTCAGTTGGTTTCCACTCCATAGTGTATGCTGGATAAATATGTGTGTGAACTCTGACATGAAAACCTCTAGTATGAAAAATACCTTCTTTGTATGCACAACTTGTGACAATAATTTTAGTATCTATATTCTCATTTTTTTCATGATGCTAATGAGCTCTAACACAACAACCAACCTGTATTCCCAATATGTACCACAGTTTAGAAACTCTAAAAGCAGACCTGAAAACAGTCCTCTGTTCCTTCTCAAAAGTTATTTTAGTTTATATTCAAGAGGCAACCAATGTTCTATTTATTTCCCTACCTTATTTTGAGTAAAATAATTATACAATTTACACCTTGACAATTACTTAATAAGCAAATTAGGAAAGCATCAGAAATAGCTGACTAAAGAAGCACAGTCTGGCATTTTTTAACTGCATGATTCCATCAAGATTTTGTCTTCACCTCTTCGGTGTAACCAGACATGGCTGTTATGAGTAAAAACCTTGTTAAGAACTTCACTACACAGCACTATTTTCCCTATTTATTCAACAATGAAAAATTCTAATGTAATTCAAACTTAGGTCTCTGTCCTAGGGTGACTATGATGCCTGTATCCCCACATCGTCTGTTCTGTGTTCTGTACCTTTAAGACTGGTTCTGAGAGTGAGCAGGGAAAGAAGAAGCACGCAGTTTGTTCTGAGAAACAAACTCACTCCTCTGAATCTGCTCTCGTCCTTGGGACTGTGTGGTTTTTTTTTTTCCTTCGTCAGATGCACGGAGGGCAGCCAGAGAGAGGTGTTTTTTTCCCCTTTGTTAGTCTAGCTAGCTGAGGCAAAGAAGCTTTCCTGGACTGGTTTTTTTGTTTTTTTTTACTATTTTATTTTTCTTTGGGACTGTTTAAATCTGCTCTAGACTGAAAAACCCAGAGGAGCACCGGGATCTTGCACCCGTGGCCCACCGGGCCGGGACTCGGCATTTTCCAGCACTGAAGCGACTAGTACTGATAAACAGACTCCTGGCACGGACTCTCAGTTTTGCCATCTCTCTTCGGAGCAGCGAGAGGTTTTATTGTTTCATATTATTATTACTGTTATTATTATTATTCATTCTTTATGCTTGTGGGCATTTTGTTTGTTAAATAAATAGGGGTTTTTTCCACTCTTCTTTGAGGGAGTTCTTTCCCCGGACCTGCTGGGGGGAGGGGCTGTTTGGATTTGCTTTTCAGAGGAACCCCATTCGGAGATTTCCTCCCAAATTTGCCCTAAACCAGGACAGTCTCCCAAGCCTGTCACCCGACTTATGAGGGCTGGCATAAGTTACCTACACAAACTGACAATGCTCTGCAGAGGTACAAAAGTGTGTCACCAAGATCCACTCACAAATCATCTTCACAGAGTCTCCCCACCTAGGCATGTACCTCTGACTGGTGTTTTTCACCACCATTTGCATCACTCTGAAAAGTCTGACTACAGCTCCAAGGTCACTAAGAACAAACAAGTATCACTAGACCATCTTTTCTCATTCTTTGTTCCGCTAAACAGGGAGAAAAAAAATTCTTTTGAGTGATGGGAGAAAAGGAAAGAGATGAAATGGAAATACATTTTAGAAGATGAAAGATACAGTTTCAAGGAACAAAATAACTGATAAACACTAATGTAGGTTAATATTTACTAGCCAGAAAGAGAAATTGGGATATTAACATTAAAAAATTACCCTAGTCAGAATTGATCAGTTAATAAAACTGGTTTATTTTCTCTTTATGACTTAGACAATATGATTTCTGGTATTATCTAGCCAGGCAAGATAGAAACAAAAAACATTGGGCCAATTCAGGAAATAACTAGAGAGGATCTATTCCCACAGGAATAGAATTAGGAACAGAAACAGATTAATGGCATTTCTCTGCTAACAAAAAAAAACCACCCTGTATCATTTTTCACACCTGTTTTACAGCATATTTGTTTGATACAAATAAGAAGAATGCAAAAGAGAATTTTTTAAAAAGTTGAAAAATGTATACACTATATATTCTGGGCAGGCTGCCAATGTGAATACAACACCCCAGTTCCATCAGCAAACATGGGTGAAAACTGGTGAAGTTTTCCAACCATTTCACACAGGGAGAAACACAGAAGTCCCTTAACTGTAAAGGGACTTCAGCTTTATTCAGTTATTTAGTACAAATAGTCAGCTACATCTCAAGAGAGGGGCACTATTTGATATTTTTGCAACAGTTGGTCTGATTTGCACTTTTCCAGATCCAAGCACTTTGTAACTCTTCCAGTTTGACAACTGTGTGTGTCTCTTCTACGTCACAGTGGGCAGAGGTGAAGGAAGGAGGTGAGCCCAGAACACATCCAGGCACGGATCCCCTAGGTAGCAACCCCTGGCCAGCCTGTCTGGTCAACAAGCCCCAGTCTTCATCCCCATCCCTGGCTCAGCAGGTTCTGGGCATCATCACATCAAGGAGTGAGCTCCCAGGGGCTCTTGACAAAGTGGACAGCTCAAGGCACCCTGATATCAGACCCTGGCTGGGCTGTGCCCTGTGAAATTGCAAGGCACATCCAACGGGAGTCCCCCAAGGCCCCAGCCCTGCCACTCTAAAATGGAGCCACGGCACATTCCCAAAGCCTGACACCACTGAAAGCCCTGTGCCCAGCCCTTGGGGCGGGACCATGACCTGTGCCAGTACCAAAGCATCTGGTACATCTGTTACTTGTAAGGAAAAAGGCACGATTTCCAGATGATGCACGCTAGTATCGATTTTATTTGAA
Organism: Trochalopteron elliotii; assembly: GCA_024734555.1. Taxonomy (NCBI): domain Eukaryota; kingdom Metazoa; phylum Chordata; class Aves; order Passeriformes; family Leiothrichidae; genus Trochalopteron; species Trochalopteron elliotii. The sequence goes on from JANPWX010000025.1 coordinate 1,238,112, forward strand.
CGCAGTTCACACCAATTCTTTACACCAGCTGTCAGCAAGGTCTGGATGAACTTGTTTTAAGTGTTTATGTTCTCCAAAGAAAGAAACATTATCTGAACCCTGGTTTATGTTTATTTTTAAAGACCAAAGAGTTTATTTTGAAGAATCCAACTGAAAATGCTTAAAAGACTATGATAGATACCCTGAGGAATGGATTGGAAAACTTGAAATATACTGCATATGTTGTATGGGCCACTGACAAATAATAGGAAAGCAGTGTGTGCTTACGCAGTTGGGATTATCCAGCTGTCATTTGGTTGTCTTATTTGCACAAGACGTTGGACAATAATTAAAACAGAAACAAATGCGCAATAAATTTCAGATCTTGTAAGTTTAAAGGATAGTTTACAAATGAACTGTAATAGCCCTAAAAAGGCCATTCTTGAGCCAATGCTAAGCAGTCTCCATTTGATCTTACTCTCTTTCCTGAACACCTCCTTCTTACAACTAGAAATTTCTAGAAATATCCTTATTCCGCATAGACCACTGGCACTGGCCAGACTGAGCACTGGTCAGACACTGGTATGACAACAAGTTATTGCAGAAGCACTGTCGCTGAGGAACCCCACATGGTTAAAACAATGCCTCTTTCAAAATAAGTAACAAGGCTGTTTTTGTCCTGGAAACAGACTTTTCTCACTCTCTGTTCCCTTACCCAGTCCTTTCCTTGGATGGTCTCTAAAGGTCCTTACACGCACAGCTGAAGGTCAAGTCCCCATACAAGCTTGAAGGCTACAAGTACCTAAGCCACAAGGTTTTAGATAAACTATTTGTTTCTAGACCCAAAGTTTATGAGCTCCATTTGAATTTCACATATGACTACTTAAGTCCCATGTCATTTATTTCTACTGCTGGAGATAACCAGCAAAACTATCAGAGCAAATATTGGTGCAGTATCACATTTATTGATAACAGTGAAATACTTCTGCTTTTCAAATGTACGTGATGGATCTAGAAAAAATTTGCCGTGGAAAATTTATACAGACCCATACACAAACACAAAAAAAATTACAGCACAAAAAGCCTCCTTAGCAAAAGACAGATAAGACCCGAGAAGACAACCAGTGTGACTAGTAAAACATAGATTTATCTTAGCCCTGCTTTTGTGCTGATGTACACCTGAACATGCAATCTGTGCACACATAGGCAACAAGCACATTGGTATGTTAATTCACAAGTATTATGGGAATGAGAATCAGTTTAGAAATTTATTTGGATTACTATTTATTCCCGGTTGTCATAAAACACAATATAACCTACACTGCTGGTATACTTCATCCAGACAATCCCAACTACTTCCAAAGCAGGATTATTTACTAACCTCAGTACACTACTCAAGCAGCAAGAATTCCCAAAAGACACATCCCAACACAGTAAGCATTTCCAACCTTTTAAGTAAATTTGATACAGAATTTCTAGGAAAAGGAAAAACATGACAACTTGCTAAGTGGCATCAAGAAGGTATCTTATATTCTCCATCATTCTTTGTTTCTACTGTTAAAACTCATTACACACTCTAATTCAGCTACAGGAAATGCGTTCAAGGAAGAAAAGGAGTAGGAGCTGATGACAATCTGGATAATCTTACTACAATAGCATCAGTCAGCTACCAACTCAACTCAGCAGCAGTTTGGAAAAGGAAGTGATAGATCTATTCCAAGAAGGGCAGGAGGGAAGGTTATAGAAAAAGCAGAGAACTTACCTCCACAGAGAACTCTCCAGAACTTTTCCCATGTCAGTATGATAGTACTTGGTAAGGATCAGGATCACCTAAAAGAAAATGAGAATAAACAGATTTAAATTTGTAAACTGATGTAAGAAACAGAAACATACATGGGCAGCATGATTTGGGGAAATACAAAAGTGAGGCTTCTGAAAATATGAACAGCATTTCACCTCATTTTTAATTTTTAAGAGTTTTGCTTTTTAGCTTGACTTTTTCATTTCTCTTTCTGGGAAGAGTGATTTCAGCACCTGAAGTTTTCTGCAAACCTGGTGACTGTGAAAGATTGCCCATTCCACATAAGCAGTGGAGTTGGAATTGTCACAAATACCAACACCACATGACAATTCCCAAGCAATCTTTAGGACTTTCTTTTTAGGAAAAACCAACCTGGTTGCTAGTTTAAATTTAGGAGGCAACTCTACAGACATAATTATTTTTTTAATCCAAAGTGTTAAACAATGGCAATTAATTTTGATTATCCAAAGTAAAAAATCAGGAAAAAAATGAGCTCTGGCCTTCCTTACAAGATCAGCAATGCAACTTTCTTAGCTATCATTTTTCATTTCTTGAAGAATCACTTTTTCCCCTTCATGAACCAGCTCTGTGCTCAGTAAATTACTTATCTACATCAGCAACAGCCAACAAAATACACAAGCAAATTTCATCCACAAAACATCTTCCCCCTAGGAAAAGAGTCAGCAAGAAATATTTTCCATCTGCTCAATGTGTGACAACTCCACTGGTCAAATAATGTAAATCACTAATCCACAACCAGTGTATCAAGCTCAATACTGTGGTTTATGTTTGGATCTTTTACAGGTTTTTTTTCACTTGCTGCCAGTCCATATTAGTAGCTCTTAGGGCCACATGCCCACAGCAACCCCACGGAGGTAGAACAGACTGGTTCCCTGAACAGCTGGAGGCTTTCTTTAATGTGGAGTCAACACCAGTCTCCAACTGTTTGGAGCAAGCTGTTATTTAACTGGCACTGCTCTGCTCCTGACCACCAGATGAAATCTCCAGCAAACAGCAACTGTAGGCATTCCATTTGATTATTCAGGTAATTAATACGTTGATGATACATTTATGCTACACTCCTTTTATGCTGGAGCTTGTGAGAGAACAGAATTCCAGACCAAAGATGTCATTACATGGAAATAATGCAGTGTTTTACAGAACTGAGGTATAATACCAGTCTGACTAGGTTAGCCAAACCTAATAAATTCACAACACATATTCCTGGATGTATATTGATATAAGCAAAAGTGGAAACAATCCATAATTTACAAGTAGTATTATTCACTCCTATTCTCAAAAGAGTCACAATCTACCAGATCACTTTTTTGGAATTTGATTATTCATAAAAATAAAGGTTTGGCTTAAGTAAAGAAAAAAATTAATAGGTGACTACAAGAGTTACAAAGCAAAGAGAAAGAACTATTTCCCAAAGGAGGGCATATCTGTGGATGAGATTCCTGGCTACAGCCCAAGCACATTCCACCAGGTCAGCTATTTATTGTATTGTCAGTGTCTTAACTACAGCTTTTTCTGCTGCTTGCAATTAAGAAGAAAAAGAAAAACTTCACTACTGGGAGCATCTATTGGCTCCAATTATTAAGGAAAAAGTTTCAGACTCTGCTTTTCCAAACAAGTATAATTCCTCTTAAGTCACAAAAACTGATCTGGAATTTATTTTTTTGAAGAGATACAAGAATGCATACTCGGTATTTATTTTCATGTACTTGGAACATAAAAATAAAAAAAGAAATAGCTAAAAATACAAGAGATTATACTTTGTTTCCTTCCATTTATGCAGAAATGGAGGCTGAATCCTGAACTTGGTGAGCCAACTTTCTTCCTCCCTGTACATCCTAGAATTAGAAATTTTAAAAGTCAGATAATTTTCGGCAACATGTGTTGGAGCCGTACTACCACAGGCTAAGCCCAATGTTCCATTCCTGAATTAAACAGATTAAAATCACACACAGAAAATTCTACTGGGTCACCCTCAGTCCACCTGCTTTGAGCATAACCTGTATGGATGCACCAACAAAGAATAAGCCATTTCTGTAACTCAGCACATGTCAGAAATGTTAAAGACATTTAACATTTAAAGGCTCCTGGTTCTGCTGGCCAGCTGCAGTTCATCTGGGCATGCACACACTGAACCAGAGAGCCACTGCTGTCCCACACACATCAGCTGAATGGCTTCCAGGTAACTGCAAACTGCAGTGGGGAGCAGCCATAAGCAGTAAAACATCTTCTTGATGCTGCACGATTGGTGCTTTAAACTGAGTCAGAGCTTGGAAAAAGTAGATGTCAGTACTTTCCAATATGACTGGTAAATTCATGTAAAAATTAAAATTATAATTAATTTTTGCTAAAATTATTTTGCACTTTGGAAGTAGAGAGAATGACTTAGTAGAAAAAACAAAGCCATAAGAAGCCATCTTTGAACTCTCAAACACCATTAGCAGACTCCTGTCACGACTTAAGTATGAGGCTGCTGAGGGGCTGACCATCATTCCAACTATGCCAGATCCCAGTATCTGAGTAACGGAGGCAAGCTATTTAACAGATTTTACAGCAGTCCTTTATACTGTGAGTATCTTTTCAGGCAATCCTGCTAACCATAATGGTATTTTTTTCTAAATTAATAGATAGATCCAAAGAACAGAAGGAATTCTTTCACAATGAAAGCATAAAGGCCTTCAGGATCTCTGGATTCTACCCATCGTTTTTAAGAGCAGAAGCCTGTTTCACTGATTTCATTTTAATGAGACTCCATAATTACGAGCATTTTACAGGCTGGATTGAAGCCAGTGGTTCATACACATGGTTCTCCTAGTGAAAGTGCTTGGGTGGCCTGTGGCTGGGGAGAGGCACAGCAGCAACTGAGCAATGATCAAAGATATGATTCTTAACCAGCTCATACTACCATCAGTCATGGACAGTGAAAATAAATTTAACTTTTTTCTGTTATTATTTTACAGCTAAAATAAATTTAGATAATGAAGGAGAATTAGATTTATCAGATTTTTTACTTTAAGGAGGATTTATGGGATTATCTAGAAATCTCTACTCCATCCAGACTTCCAGAGACTTGTGAAACCATTTTAAACCATTTAATCTTAAATTCACCCACAATTCTTTGAGTTCCTTCCCAGATTATGACAATGGACGTGACAACAGTGATTACTGTTGTGTGCTGGGGACCTATGAGCACCTGATGGTGCTTCTGGACAAAAATACTGAAAGGGAAAAATAAAGTGAAAACTTTCAGCTTTTATCACAAAATTGGTACCTGCTTCTTTACCTTTGGTAAAGGCCTCTCCATAAAGCCAGTGGTTCTCTCTATGTGCCACAGTGTGGAAGATAAATCCCTTAGGATTCTAAGAATCAAATGCCATGTGCATTAGAAGTTAGTTTTCCATGGAAGAAATAACTAGCTCCAGTCAATTTCTCTGTGTTGGGCCTTCAGAAATTTCTTTACCTCATCCTCCCCCTCCTTTTTTGGGGGGGTAAGAAGGGCAATGGGGTACAGAGATGGAATTTTGATTCTCCCATGTAATTTTCCTGCTTCCATTACTTTGTTCCTGCCTGTGTGAATTCCCACTGCTACAGTAGTCACAGCTCAAAACTGTTCTCCAAACAAAGGAGTTGAAGCAGTTTCAATCCAAAATCCTTTCTGAATATAGACCTGTCTTCAGGGGTGCACTGGGTTTTCAGTAAATGACAGACCAGGAGAACAAATGGAAAATTCCACAGATATTATTACCCGTGAATAATGAAAGTTAGAATGATCTATGTTTATCCCCTCTTCTGTTGCTCTCCTCTAAAAATGCTGTGCAGTAAGGCTGGGCTGAAAAGAGCACAACTTCACTTTACAAGACACAATGTGCTTTTAATCATTTCCTAATAAAATTTTGGCTTTAAGAAGCCTGTTTTAATCCTCTCTTTTCATCATCATGTCAGCTAAGAAGGCTGAGAAAGGAAAAAGGAATGAATTCTAGATCAATCACTTTTCCTGGTGTTTATATTTTATCTTTCTGTGGAGGATTTGCTAAGATCCTTCTCTTTTTGATAAACATCAACTTTTGGAAAACTATTTTATTTTTTCCCCATGCTCCCTCCATGATGCTTTCTTTCATGGACTATTCTTAACAAAGATCTCTTTTTTTCTATCTACATGTAGATTCTTACTGATAAAGTTTTATTTGACCCCTGAAATTTTTGATTTTAGGTTTTGGGGGCTTTTTTGGCATCTATTCAGAAGTTTCATAGCAAAAGTCTCTCACTTTCAAATGCACAATTACAAGTATGATTGCAAGTTTTTGTCTCTTCTCAAGTTTTTAGAAAGTGAGAGCATGCTGTAAGTGCTTCTGGGCAGCCAAAGCTACCAGGAAAATAAACTCCTCAGACAGATTCAAGTTTCTGCAAACTTTTTAGCATCTGCTTAATTTAATTCATGTGAATGAACCCACTGAAATCCAAAGAAGTGTTTATGAGAGTCACTTGAACCAGCACTTAATACCCTGTGTGACTGGAACAAAATTGCTGTTTTGCTCAAGAACACAGCCTCACTCACCTTTTCAGCTATTTAACTATTCCACTGTACACCACAACTATTTTGGGGAGATCAAGAGGTTCTAAGCACATCCAATTAATTTTTCACTACCATCTCCTGAAATTCCAAAACTTTTTTGACAACTAATAGTCAGAAAGCTCCATAACAAATTATAGGCAACCACCTACTGCTCCAATCCCTCAAGCCATTTCCACTTTTGCAGCAGCAGACTCTTCAATCATCACACTAAGAGCAATGTTAATTTTCACATTTCTTATTTAAAACAAAGTTTCTTAGGACAAAAAAAAAAATCAGGAATTATTAATATGAAGGTACATTACTACAAGGTCATTTTACAGACAAACTACCATACTAGTATTAATGACTACATCATAACTTGATTATGCTGGGAAAACTAAATAAAAAAAGACCATTTAGGTTTACTCTGTTGTAGCACTATGACAAAAGGTAAAAAAGCAAACATTTAAACCATTACTTAAGCTATTAAGAATTCACTGTATAAGCTTCTACTCCTGTCTGGTAATAAAGTTCATAAAAGCAATACATGATTTAATATGAAATACTTAAAGAATTAGATTTCTATTTCTTCCAACTAAATTGTACTGGGAGACGAGGACTTACTGTGTATTAAGTCACTGACTATACTAGTGCACTTGTCTTAAGAATTAGTAATAATTCCATACAGTGAATTAATTCATAATTCAAAGTAAGACACAATAATGGCTCAATTCCTGTTCTCTAAGAGGTATTTCCATCCACAAGAGCTGAGTAAGTGCATAGTCTTGAAAGCAGTGGTTGTGATTGTTTCCAGATCCAAAACCATTTTAAACATAGTACTTCACACATTGACCCTGAAAACATTCATACAGAAAAGTAACTTTAAGATATCAGATACATTTAATCCATTATCTAGCACAGAACAGGATTATACTCTGTTAGCTCTGTACAAACATAGAACAAAAAGACAACCTACTGCCTTCAGGAGCCTACAGTTCAAGTACAGAACACAAGAAGTCTTCAACACCATCACCATCAACCATTACCAACTCATGCCACATTTTCAATGCAAGCCCCTAAGAAAATTACATTTACTTGATGCCACTCCATATAGATGACACTGTATACGTATGGGTTTGGCTCCTCACCCCTACCTTTTGATTCTAAATCCACTGACTGATTTCAATCATATTTAACAGAGTAGATAGCCATATGGCTGAAGTAGCCATATCAGTTTATAACACAAGTCCATAGCACAGATGTATCTAGAACAGCAATAAACAAAAAAGTACAAAAAATATAAGAATGGAGAAGGCATATAAATAAAGATGCTTCCCAAATATATTTTCCTATCTTCAGCAATTTGCAACTCAAGCAGCTGGGCTGCTACTGCAGCTGTTAGCAGCTGGCTGCTTGGATAAACACAGGTTTCTATGGCACTGCCTGACCCACGCACACAAGAACAGAGACTATTGTTATGTAACTGTTAATGGTCAGTCCCCAAAAATCACAGCATATGTAGAACTGGTCAGCCAACCTGGGCTGCTGCTACTTCAACATATTCACATTGCTACTCCTTTCTAGAACCATTAGATGCATGTCCAAGATTTCTGGGCATGAGCAAATGGGAGGGAACTCAGTCTCAAGGTCACAGAATTATTAGACTCAAATCTGCAGCTTTGGAAACTGTCTAACATTTTAAATACTTGTTCAACTAAACTTCCTGTTCTTTTTCAAACAGCCCCAAACAATGTCACCTCTGACACAAAAATCTCCAGTTTTCTATCATTGTCTTTTACTACACAACCAGAGCAATTTTTAGGTTTAAATATTTAACATAGCATTTGATAACTTCTTAAAACCACATTTGCAAACATGCCAAGGGAATAAATTTCTAAAGCATGAAGCAAGAATATTTTTTCCTGTCTCTCTAGGCTCCTAATTGTGATTCTTTTTTAAATACAGACTAGCTTTACTTATCTTCCCTACTAATGTATTCTAAATTGAATTAACAATCCTTCCTGCAGAACCAAACTTATTATGTGAATATTCTTTTTCATTCCCATGAAAATTCAAGAGGAAGCAGAGCTAACATCGAAAGATGGCATATGTAAAACATCTTTAGTCTCTTCCAATTATTTCAGGAATCCAAAATTATGGATAAGCTGTTTACCTCGATCATCACTATTATATAGCTATTCACTACCAGAAAAGAAAAACGAGATTTTAAGTGCAGTTTGTAAAATATTCCCGGTCTCTCATGTAGTGTTACTGCCCAATAGTAAAATATAAAAATTGAAAGTGAGCTTCTAATCTGCATCACTGAATCCTTTCTCAAGGCCAGAGCTTTTTCTAAAAAAGAAAATCATTTACATATAAAAATAACTATGTTTTTTATTTCAAAAATGAAATGACTGTGCAAGACATATGGAAATAGCTGTACAGGAGGAAACCACAAGCTGGGCAGAGTATTCATTTGACGCAGGGCTCTTGGCAGACATGTTCACATTGGTTACTCTCCCTCACAGCTGCTCTGTCTTCACCAGAACCACAGGATTAAGTATCATTGTACCAAATAACATCATATTTACCAGAGGTTTTATCAACCTCAAAATAGCATTTAATTATCTCTGAAATGGCTAATGGTGTTCAAATAGGACCTAAATGTCTATCATAAAAAGGCTTTATAAAGACTGTACATGGAAGCAAGGACTTTGATGCTTCATGAAGATCAGTCAAAGAACCACACTGTTTATATCCTTCTTTATCCTGAATAAGGGCTGAAATTTATATTAACTGAATATTGTAGGTGCCTGAGTTTGTTCTGTGTGAATGAGAAAGTTAAACATGGGAACATGGTCTACAGAGTGGAACATGGGTACGCTCCTACTTGAAAGGAATTCTGCCAGGACAAACATGCTAAAGACCAAGGCAGTTCTACTACAGTGACAGAGTGGTGTTGATTAATATTTCAGTCAGAAAACCAGAGACAAACCAGAGGCAGATGTAAAACTTGTTTCACACCTTTTGTGATGTGGAGCATATGTGTTGCACTAATCAGAATTTACATGGTCAGGGATACTTTAACTCTGCTTATTCCAAAGTCAAAATCAGGCCTGGAAAATGACACAAAAAAGAGAGTAAAGAGGATTTAAAAAAAAAACAAAACCCAGAGGTTGCCTAGTACAACAGGAATAACCCAGAACAGATCTGGGGCTGAAATTCCAGGTGCTGTCTAACAAAAGTGCGTCCCCCAGTCCCCCAGCTCAATCACCTTCCCAATGAGGAGTGTCTGGGTGCCTCTCCAAACAAGGACCATACTCTCTGCAATTTCACACATGGACAGACAAGGCCCAACACCACCCACTTTTCCTGAGTGGAAGTTGGTCTTTCTAGGACTGCCTTTCATTTTAACTGTTTCATCTCTACTTACCTTGCTAAAAGTATTAATTTCAGAAGTACCAACACACTGCCCCTAGTGTAATGTGAGAGGGAACCATTCCCACTCAAATGCCAAGCCTGCCTGCTCCCCATGGCCCCATTCACAATAAATTTGGAACACTGCAAATGACATTAACAGAATTCAGCTACTGTAAAACACTGGGAATGAACCCCTTTGAGAAGAAGGATGAAAGCACATTTATCTTCAGCATTATTCCTCAAGCAGCAGAACTTCATATCCGTGCCAATGGAAAGGGCGTAAAGGAGCTGAGGGAACATCCAAGTGGGTTAGGAGACTATTAGAAGGGGCTTGAGAGCAGTTGGGAAAATTGGTCAGGGGCCAAATACGTCAAAGAAAACATTGGAAGCAACTGAGGGAGTGCTGGAAAGTTCTCCACATTCAGTCTGAAGCCAAACCAGGAGATTTCCAATCTGTGAGCACTGAGTTTTTGCCAGCTTTTTGTGTTTTCTCACCCAGCCTCTGCCCTAGGTGTCCATTACTTTAGGAGCCGTGGGGACATAAAAAAGCTAAGTGGAATTATATAGCATTATCTGTGAAAAGGAACAGCTCTTTCACCAGGCAATGCCACATCATTTTGGATCCCTCTTGTCATACAGACACTATGCTTTAGTTTAACCAGTATGAAGTATAATAACATAATCAGTCATCTTAGAGCCAGGTTTCAAATTAGCCTCGCATTCCAATCTTAAACCTCTAATACATTTTAAATGACCCTCAGATCAAATAGATACAAGCAGGAAAAGATTTTAGGTCCTGATAAATGAGATCTATATTTCTTTCTTTTATTCCAGTAAAGACTTGGGTATTCAACAGATTTTTTAGAGACAGTTTTTGCATGTCACCATTTAATCGGCTGTAGCTAGAGCTGCAAAGCAGTTTCAGTAACAAACTCTTAATGTGAAATTCTCCCCCTCAAAGACTGATTTTTTTATGGTTGGTCTCTCCCTGTGATCACAGATTGTTTTAGAAATATGCTAAGTACTTCTTTCTTCATGTTATGAGCACTACTCTCTTCTGTCTTCATGGATTTAAGGACAAGTACCACAGTTAAGCAGCACAAGAGGTGGAAGGAAAATATTTTTAATTCATGCCTACAACTCTTCTGAACAGTTATCTCTACACTTACACCTCCTCATGGCTCTCCTCTGTAGAAATATGGTAACTTCAGTCTTCTTGCACCCCCTTAACATAATGTCTATTTTACAGTTGAGAAATGGAGACTAATGTATCACCCTGGTTAATCCCAACTTTAGGATAGAAAAAGAGAGAGATACCTCTAGAGATCAGTTTTACCAATCTAGATGTGAACAGTTCTTTGGAAGTACTTTGTTTCTTAGTGATTTATCATACTGAGACGTACACTTCCAGCTTGACCCTCTCAGAAAGACTGGATGAATCCCTAGCTAAATAAGCTGGAGGAGAAGCCCAGGCAGAGCAGAAAACATCATATACAGTGAGAACAAACTGAGAAACAGGATCAATAGACACATCTAAATTCCATATGCCTAACCCCAAGGATCTTCTTTTCTGATCCATTATGTTCCCAGACCCAATTCCCACATCTCCCAAAAGCTTTCAGGGTCCCAAGACCCTTTCCCTATCCCAGCTACCCACACTACACAGCAACATACACACACAGCGGAGCCAGGAGCTCTGTAGCAGTTATGTGCTTCTGTACCACCCTGTTACATGTCATGCTCTGACATGTAACAAACTGTGCCAAAGAGGCAACATCTTCCATATGGGAAAAATTCAGTTTTTTCCCTTACCTCCCTTTCCACCAAGGAATAAAAGAAAAACTAAGGAAAGAGTTGAAGAAATTTGTAAAATTATATATATCATCTCAGAAGGTGAAGCAGACTAAATTTTTTAGCTACTAAAAAACCCCATATTTAATTTCTTCCAAATGGTAGGTATGACCACGATATTCTTCATTCCGAGGTTCTTTACAACAGAACTTTATACTATCAGACAGTTAAAACTTCTGTACAGTGTACATGACATTTACTGTTGTCCTCCATTAAATTGAGCATCTCTCTGGAACTGCTATTTATTTTCCAATCATTTTTCCTAATGAGTTTTTTCTATATTTGAATTGTAAATGCCTGTCTCTATTTATATTTTATTTCTGAAACTTAGAGTATAGTATTCTCTGTTTCCCAGTCAACAGTCTTCTTCTTATGGAAATTAACTTATCCCAAAACAAAGAAAAAAGTCTGAACCTTTAAATTCTTGCAAATTGTTTTTCTCAAGTTAGGGGTTTAACTGATGCCATGACAGAAAGACAGTAATAACCAGAGCTCAGAAGCTACAGCCCAAAACCAATGGCTGAAAAGCTGCCTTGCCTCAACGCTGTCTAGCAAATGGATGTTTTTGTTGCTCCCTCCTCCCCCTTCCATACCCAGGCATTTACTGAGTCTGATCCAAAGTCTAAGCCAATTAGAATCTGGATGAAGCCCATTCTAAACACAGGAAAAATAAATCAGATCTTGAAATTTCTTACATGAAGAGAAGGATCCAGTTTTGATGAAACCAGTATTTGCAAGTCTCACACATTCTGGGCACAGGAAAAACAACCATATTGTATTTTCCACAAAATGCACATAATTGTACAAATTTAAGTATCATGTTATAATGGACATGAGACTACAGAAAGAGAATAGCTAGAGCTAAACTTAACGATGCAAGTTTTTTCACCATGCAGTGTGAACTTACACTGCCAAAGCTATCTCTAAACAGACATTTCTTGAAGTAAACGCACAATGTACAAGAGAAAATAAGCAGAAGTAACTACTAGAAATTACCTCAGACCTATTACGTTGATCCCTGATCAACTACATACATTTGTTGTTATTTTTTAAATACTGCATTTTGCAAGAATTTTACAAAATTAGAGGCCACAGGAAAAACGCATTACCCATATGTCTAAAACAACACTCAATTCCTTTGATTTCTTCACTTTGGAACAAGAAATATCTTTTCATCAGCAGAAATGATTTTCCAACCTCTCCCAAGCCCATCATCATCTTAGACAAGGCAGTAGGTCTGTATTTTTCAAAAGCAAATAGAAGGAAAAATAAGCTTTCAATGCAGCCCAAGAAATAGCCGTAGAAGATTATTTTGTAGACACATTAAAATGAATAAAACATCCATTCAAGACTACTCAGCCACCTCCTGAAGACAGAAGCATGTCAAAACTGACCAAGTGTTAGGAAAACAAAAAATTCCAAAAAAGCTTCTAATTTCCCTACCAATTAATCAATGAATTGTCTTTTTCCAAATAGAAGACCAGTGACATGTCTTCAGGAAACAGAGTATTAAAAACAAGGAAACTCAAGTTTATTTAAGCTAAAATTTGACTTTTAATAGTCAGTTGTATGAATGGTAAACCAATGGAAAATGCTTGTGCAAGATATAGGAAAAATACAGATCAAAGTGGCTCAGGCTTTCTTTCTGAGACTTAAAATGAGCCAGGATAACACACCACATTAACTAGTTAATACAGCATCCTTATTACTGCTGTGTGAAGAGAGAAATTACAAATGTTAAAGTTCAGTGCTGGAGATTTTAGTTCAGTCCAGCGATTTTCTACCTATGTTCACAAACTGCCCAGCTCAGAGCACTACCCACAGACACCTCAGCAACTTCAGGGACATTGATTCCATATCAGCAGGGAAAGAAATGAAGTCCCCTCCACATTCCCTGGTCCAAAGAAATTGAAAGCATCCTTTAATCTCTGTGACAACAAATTGACAGCAATTTACCTGAAAAGGTATTTTCTGCAGCTTATCTATCCCTTCCCCAAATCACAAGCAGCCTGAAGTGCATTTCTCAGGAAGGAGACATAATACATGCAGCTTTTAATCAGTTGTGCTTATTAACTAAGGTACCAATAGATGATGATCCAAAAAAATTTTAACAAAAGAAAGAAGAGATACGGTGTATGGACATAAAGGTCAGGGAACTACAGAGAAGAAGTAGAAATTATCCAGTGTCTGGAAATATTGCAAGTTCTCCATGAATAAAATAAACAGGCAGTAAATGTGCTATCAGAGAAATGCATCAGCCAGGAAGGGGGAAACAGATACTCAAACACATCAGTTCAGTTTCTTGGTTTTTATCTTAACTAGAGCAGTGCCTATTTTATCAGTGACTTAAGCTATTTGGAGATCTGTCAGTCCCTAAGAAATTTTTACTCCTGAGTGCCTAAAGAAAAAAAGCTTAGAGAAACATGCAGGGTCTCTGATCACAGCTCAGGCAAGTTTTTGTTTTGGTTTCAGTATCCTGGTACCTAGGATTGTCCCTCCTTCCCTTCTTTTCAATTTTTTTATTTTCTCAGAGCAAAGAACACTAACAGTCTGTAGCTGTGCATGACCAGCTAATTCAAAGACAGTCAGAGACCTGCAAACCACCTCCACAGGCCCAGAAACAGCATTATGGATAATAATAAGAGTAATCTGAATTTTTCAAAATAGATTTGTGTCCAAAACAAAGACTAATTGCTAATTCTTGCTTTTACTTAAGAAGAAAAAAGCAACATACTCCTCCCCCCACAAATCAATGCATTATAGATACATTTCTCTGAATTTGTCTTTAATAATTAATTACGTTTCAGCTCTGCTGTGAAAGGGTCCACCCCACTGCAGCTAGAAGAGAGGTAGGAGGATGGACAAAAGCAAAAAGGAGGGTGAGGGTGGGAATTGGAAAGCTTCCATGACAGTTTGTTTATTTTAGTTTCAAAGATTATGAAAATTTTATTTTCAACACCAAAGGAAAAAGACAGAAATAAAAAATTAAATAACAGCCTGGAGCTAAATGTTTCCTACTCAGAATGCTTAGAATTGAGCTGCAAAGCTGTGGAAATAGATATTGCTGCAACTATAATCTTAATTCCAATAGTGTTCGATACAGTGAAATGTAACAGTCCTCATAGCAGGTAATGGCAGATAATGATCACAAAAGCAAATGTTTTCTGGCTAAATTCAAAATGAACCCAAGAGGATAAAGGCTACAAAGTAAGTGTTTACTAGGGTGTCAGAGAAAGTAATTCTTTCCTGAACTAAAAAATATTTTTGCTTCCTGGCAGTAGTTCCTTTTTACTGTAAAGTGAAGGATTTCTGTACTTAGGCATCTCAGGGAGCTTGTAAGGCATTTTATAGTCTAGCTTTTAGATTCTCTAAACTGTAGGTTCTAGCTCCTAAAATGTACCTGTAGTCTAACTTACCCTAATACTGTTTGTATTTTGTGTAAGATCCGGTGATTATTCCTGAAGGTTTTTGTGTCAGAAACATTCTGATTTATTCTGATTAATTTGATATTTTACTCTTACATTGGGATGGGAAGACAGGGACAAAATTTCCATAGTCAAGACTGCCATGACACAGGCATAAGGAGAAGATGGTCTCTCAATAAAGCAATGAGGCAAGAACAATTCTGAACAGCGGAAATGGCCCTCAAAAACCACAAAACACAATTATATTTCCTAAAAAGGCTCCCTTTATAAAGAGGTGGTAAGCCAGAGATCTAGATCTTTGTGTGCCTTACCTCAGGCACTGCCTCCCCCCAGGCTGTAGCTGTCCTCAGCTCCCTGAAGGAACATAAATTTGTTGAGGGGTGCATGTGGGCAGGTCTCACTGCAACTGGAGCCAAGAACATGTTCAGGAGAAAAAGGGATCTCCTGTAGACTGGTGCTCTGTGGTGTCAGGTAATTATGATGTTGCTTTAGATTTGCAGCCATTATAAACCTAAATAACCCTCCAGGGAAAGAAGTAAACTGAAGGAATCTCAGATGCTAAATCCAAAGCTCAAAAGGATCACCTGGTCTTCTCTGTCCATTTTCCTCTCCTCCTACACTTCCAGACCCAAATCCACATAACTCAGAAACACACTTAAAGCATGTAGCACAAAATGCAGCTGTCTACACTTCAAAATATATACTGCTCCTACCTCTTCCTCTAGCAATGAGTTCCACATTTATTTATGCAGCCAAGCAAGTAATAATGACTTATTTCTTAAGTAAATTTATCTACCTTCGATGTTTATCTACGGGATCTTGTCGTGTGCTTTTATAGAAGATTAAAAGACCTCTGCTGACAAATACATTGTCCATAAATAAGTACTTACACAGTAATCACATCGCTTTTTGACCTTTTCTCTTTGATAAGAGTAATGATTGGCCTCCCTACAATTCACCTCAAAAAGCTGATTTTTCAGCATCTCGGACTTTTTTTGGGTCCTCTCCCTACCCCTCACCCCTTATCTTCACAATATATTCTCCAGAATTGAGGACATTTCTGAGGTGAGGATACCAGATCTGAGCAGCAGCAGCCGCCAAAGGCAAAGCCAAGTCAATTTTCTTACTTGTTCTTGATACACCCTTTATGGCCAGCCCACAAACAGCTTACAGGAACCTCACCACAGGTTTCCAGGAACAGCAATTCTGGGATAAGCCAGCATAGTGCTGCTATTGGAAAACTAAGTTAAAACATTTTGTTCTTCTTTCCCTAAAAGTGAAAGATCACTTGGCAAGTATGCCTAATAAAATCAGGCCATGCAGAGGAGGGACTAAATGAATGCATATACATACGAAAATAGTCAGCGTTTTTTCAACCACCCTACCACGTTCTCCCCAAGAATTCAAAAACTTTCTAAGCCCAGACATTATTAATCTCTCAGACTCCAAAGAGCTGTTTTTAATCTTTCTCCTCTTGTTTAGCCTTAGGCTTTGTAGATCTACACCTATACCTCCAGCAATAATTATTCTAACTAGTCTCTGCTTCCCTGGGCTAATTGCCAGCAGAATTCAACTGATTTTCTGTAGAAAAGCAAGCAAGTTTGTGAAGAAAAAGTCTGCAGCTGGAGACAAGGAGAAAAAAAAATTGAAAGCAAAAACATCTTCCAGGTTCAGTTCACAAATACATATATAGGAGAATATCAGCATCAAGAACTAACCTCTTGAGATCTCTTTGAAAGACTTTTTCTTTCAATTCAGTTGATGTACTCGTTGAGGAAGCTATCCCCAAAAACCTTACATTGACTTCAGGGTTGCTAATTCCCAAAGCAGCCTTCCATCCTGAAAGCCTTATATCTTTGCATGTACAGCTCTCCATCTGTCTGCATAAAAGTGAATTTTTGAATTTTCATCTAATCAACTATTTCAGATTATGCTTGCAACAGCCTTCATTATTTTAGCAATTTTTGTGCTATCTACAAACTTATCAGCAAATTCATGCCACTATCCATATTGGTGATTGAAAATATGGAAATACTGACTGGCACTGGATTCAGAACTAATGCTTAGAAACTAAGTTAATGAGTTTTCACAAAATCATGAATTACGTCCCCACTGCTTCCCCAAGGGAGATTTTCCCTTTTTCCTGGCACTTGCCCTGAATGGACTATTCCAGCTTGTGGAAAACATGCTCTGACTTCTGTAGCTGACAGACCTGCCTTGGATCGTAAACACCCAATATCCCTTTTTCAGCACTAAGCCATCATTTGAATTCACAGCTTTTAAGGAAACACCATGTGTTTCAACTGTCATATTTACCCAACACCAAAAAGCCTACCAGGAAAAATAAATTTTATTCTCATAACGCAATGGGTTACATTCCTAATTGCAGAACTGGAAACAGTTAAAAACGGAAACTGTTCACTGCATTACATCATGGTCAGCACTAAAGTGGCTCCAGTGTTTCAATGAGCAATGTGCCAAAAGACACTCTCACTCATCTCTCTGCAACTTGTTTCTTTGTCACCTCTCCAGGAAAAGGAAGCTTTAGAATTTATACTTCATATCACTATAACAGAGTACTATTTTCTTTCAAACTGGGTTTCTTCCCCACCTGTTTTGGTTGGTTTTCTAATGAAATACAA
This sequence comes from Trochalopteron elliotii, assembly GCA_024734555.1. Taxonomy (NCBI): domain Eukaryota; kingdom Metazoa; phylum Chordata; class Aves; order Passeriformes; family Leiothrichidae; genus Trochalopteron; species Trochalopteron elliotii. The sequence continues at coordinate 1,255,800 of JANPWX010000025.1, forward strand.
TGTGCAAAGACAAAGATCTATGTAACTCATCCTTCCTGGTTGCATTCAGCTTCTCATGACTAATTTGGCACATAAACTATGTCCCCTCACATCCAGGTAGGTGTGGAGATCCTCTCATTGATATTTATCATTTAATAATTCCCTACAACAGCAACATACACCATCTAGAATATTGTGTCCATCTTTGGAATCTGCTGCAACAAAGACTGACAGCTTGGAGTGACTCCAGGAGAAGACCATGGTTAGAGAGCTGAAGCACGAGTCAGAAAAGGAAAAGTAAGGTGGGTCCATTTGTCCAGTGAAGAGAAGACTAAGGCAGCACCTTCGCCTACCTAAAGAGAAGAGAGAGACAGACTCTTCCAGGGCCGGAGAACAAGAGAAATAAAACCACAAGCTGGAGGGTAAATTCCAGGGCTATATAAAAAGAAAAATAATTTCACCCTGAGAGTAGTTACATACTAGGTCACCCAGTGAGGCTGAGGCTCTAGCCTTGTTGTTCTCAAATTATGCCTGAACCAGACAGACCCTTAACAGCTTCATCTCACTTCTGATATAAGCTCTGAGCAGGGAGGTGGGCCAGATGACCTCCAGATGTTCCTCCCAACCTCAATTACTTTGCAATTCCATGTCACACGGATGGCTTAAATTAATCTCGTGTTCCTTAATATCTTATGTGAATATCATATTTTAAAAGATCTGTTGATCAAATTCCTAAGTCCAAAACTTTACAGGAAGCGAAGTATATTTTAATATTACAACCATCTTCATCACTTTGTGAGGAAAACAATTTTTTCCATCCTTTTAATAATGGCTTCATAAAAAAATATTTGAATAATTTATAACTTACCAAATTTCTCCCTGCTGTTGCAGTCAGCTGTTATCACTATGATAAGAACACAGTAAAAAAGTATTGGTTTTCTTAGATAAAGAAAGTTCAGATATAGGATTGCTACTTAGACTTTACAATTTCTAACTCAGTTTCAAGGCATAATTCGTGGTCAGAGTACATCACTGGGTTTCAGCTCTTCTCTCCCTTTGCTGTTTTCCTATCCTTTTTCATTATCACAATATGGCAACAGTAACACTACAGCTATGATATCCTAAACCCACTGAATAATACTAAGTATGAATATAGTCACTTACTAACAAGTATGATTAGTAACAGTTTCTTCCTCCACAAAAATTATTTTCTCTAGTATGCCAATAGCTGTCCTCAGTTAAGGCTGGATCAGATGATCCCACCGGGGATCCTTCCAACCTCAGCCTTTCTGAGACTCTCTGATTTGGTGCCAGTCTTGTGACAGGTTGTTGGCAGAGCTGGGACCAGAGCCAAGGACACCTCCTTCACCACTAGACCACGCAGCCTTCACACATCTCAGTGTCTTTTTCCAGTGAGATACTATAACTCATTTTTATATGTGGCTAAATAAATCAGCAAATAACAACAACAAGCTTTAATATTTTGTGATATTAAACAGGAATTCAGGGGTATTTGTTATACACAAGCAAGTACATTTTAAATTGTGATGCTCAGAGTTGAGCTAATAATTTTCCCCAGAGAAGGAACAAGAAAAACTCTCACTGCTTTTCCAAAACACTGTTATATACACTCTTTGCAAAGGGAGGGCACCATAAACCAGTGATACACAAAAGATCTTCCAATACACAGTCTATAAAATGTTTCAAAATATTCTTGGTGAAACTTTGCACTGAAATATAATGTCACATCATACGTTTTCATTTTGAAGGTAAAACTATATGCTGTTGCAGTATGCCTTTCACTCAAATTCATAGAACTGAAAAGCAAGGGGAGAAATGTAGTGGCAGGATGGCTCATTTTGACAAAGTACCCTGTAGCAACCACATCAATTAGGTTTGCATAGATCTCCAAGTGTGAGGCAGTTAATGAAACACTGATCATTTTCCCCAACTCTAACTTAGACATGTTAATTAAAAATTAGAAGAAATCATCATCATATAAAATGAGTTCATGGAGAGAGAGTATAAAAATACCTACCAGGCAGTGCTCTGTACACGAGACTTCTTTTCAACACTAATTAAAATGGATATTTTCAACGTGCATTGCACATGCGAGTCTACCCAATGAAACGCAAATAATAGTGTGAGTTTAACATTTAATGATTTCTCTGTAAAGGAGAAGACTTCCATTTGGGAATGCTATAATTTACTTTGAGTAAGATCCACTTAATCATCATGTTTACTGCCTTCTTTTTCTGATCGCATTTCTTTTTTCTAGCCAGTCATGCAGCTGGCAATTTAAGTCGGCAATTAAATTGTGACCACTTAAGACTTTATCTATTGCATTTCCCAACACCCATTTTTATTTTTCCCCTTGTACCACAAACTAGCTAGCCAAAAATCTTCCATAGATGATAAAATGAGTCATTTACACTACCAAATGAAACACTGATGCGTGCAGCTTTACCCTGCAGCAGAGGAATCACACCTGGCAACGGGGCAAGTTCAGTTCAGCTGCACAACTGAAAAGAAGTGGGGTTAGAGAGCTTTGCAGAGGGAAGGGGGAAGCCAAGCCAAACAGGAGTAAGGAGAACAGGGAAACTAGTCTGGAAGTGCATATCCTGAACACAGACAATTCCAATCAAGCTCCTCCGATGATGAATTTTCAGTCTCAAGGAAGTCTCCTTCACTTAACTCCCCATGACCAGAGAATAGATACAATAATTCTTTGTTTTCCTTACACAGTTCTTGATTTGCTAAAACTTTGCATTCTCCAAGACAAACACTTTTTCTCATGTAAGTAAAGCATTCAGTGGGATCAAATTCTAATGAGATCTTAGGGAAATGTACAGTGGTTAGCAAAATTAAAGGATGAAACATCAAGCACTCTGTAAATAGCCAAAGCTAGGATTAAAACTACTACATTTTGTCAACTCTTTCTTCGGCCTGTCTCTTCCCAGATAGCTCTGGTTTCCAGTCCATGGAAATCACTTATTACCCAAATCAGCTTCTCATGGCTGTGCATTCACAAGCAAAGCTGTTAACTTAGAGGAGCCTATTTTTAGCGAGGGTGCCTGGTTTCCCCGAGCGACCAGGGCTGGAGCTGCAAAGCACGTCTTTCACAGCTCCTGCAATGAGGTGCGGCAGCCGGAACGGGCAGCGCGGCTGCTGGCAGCGAGCAGGAGCCGCCCTGAGCGCCCACTTGCCTCTAAGATAACATTAACTCCTTTGAACGCATTTGTTTCAGTGAAAAATTTAATACACTGCGAAGAGAAGACTGAATCGCTACCTGACATTCGTAACAAAAGGATCACACAAACTTCTTTTTAATGAGATGTACATGAGCAGATGAGCAAGGGGAGATGAGTCACTTTATTTTTTTTTTGAGCCCACAGATTTCTGTTAAGCCCATCCTGTTACTGTGTTACTGCAGCAGAAGTGGAAGGATTCTGGGCTAATAGCCCACTATGAAGAAGAAAGAAAATAATGGTGTATTGTGAAAACCACAATGGAGGTATGGAGGTTAATGGCCAAATTGTCATGAACTTCTGTCTTTAGCAATGCTGCTAATAAAAAAAAAAAAAAATTAAAAAGCCACTGCAAAAGTACTTTTTATGGTTAAAGTGCACACAAACACACAGAAAAGAACTTAGGACCTTTCAGAGGAAAAAGACCCATAGCTTAAGGAAAAAAAAGAAATAAGAGCAGCGCAGCTGCAGCAAGTGGCCACAGCTCACTGCAACAAGCGTGGACTTGTTCAGTTGTGTGAGCAACAATTTCCAGGCCTGAATGGTGACTTTCTCAAATACTCATCATAAACTTAAAATGACCCTTCCCCACCACCCTGTGCAGGGTGCTCAAAAAGGACAGAAATCATGACCTTAGGAAGCATGGAAACACAGACTTCTATTTAACAAGAGGAGTTTAATGTATTAGTTGTCCCACAGAAGGGACAAGTTCACATAGCTCCCCACTGCACAAGATGTTCCCTCAACTAAAAAAGCTCTAAGTGTGCAGGATTCCCAGGATCTAAATCCCTGCCAGCCAACAGTCTGAGACAGCCCAAAGGGGATTCAATTAGGAGGAGTCAAGCCTGTACTTCCAGCACACAAACCATGATTCAGCAATGCACCCAGGCACATACCAAGTATTCATCAAATTAGGCCTCAACTTACTAACACTCATTTTCTAAAGGACAACTGTGTTGCTGACCTAGAAAGCAGCAATTTGTTCCAGCCCAACGTTCATTCCATTCATACAATGGGATAGAGACTGTCATTGATCAGCTGCAATTTAGAACTAAATAAAAAATGCATTGCAAAAAGTGGAAGTTTTATTAGTTTATTTTTAAATTCTGATATTTCTCCTGTAAGAGTCAATTCTTTGAATGTGACTGAACTTTATTGCAATAAAGAATAGTGCCATTCTATTGATGCTGGAGTAAGATTTTTTTTTAATAACACAAGAATTTTTATGATGATTTCCTACATACTTGTAGCACCTTGGAAGCCCCCAATATTTGAAACCTATTTATAGCACTAACATGTAATTGGATAAGCTGTGATATTGTTTCTGTAAGTATCAGTGGTGTCATGGGCTTGTATTTAAAAAAAAAATTAAATTAAAAAAAAATGACAAAACCAAACACTTCATTTCAGCATCTAATTCTCATGCCACAAGGATGACTGTCTGTTCATGACCAATGAAATTCTGCTTTCAAGAATGTGTCAGTGTGAAAAATAAGACTTGCAGTTAGGATAAAATTCTTCCCACAAAATCAAAATTGACTGGTCCCATTCTTATTTTTTTCATTCTCTACAGATTCAGTCAGTGTTATATGAATATCTCCTGTTACACGAATGTGATCACTTATCCAGTCCACTGTGATGCATCAGAATAAGTTCCCTTAGATCCTACATGAATATATAAAAAACCCTATATCTAATTAAAGATGCATTTCTTTTTCTGAACCAAATAATTTCACTTTAAAAAGCAAATGTTGATGGCTTGAAAATAAAACCTTTAAAAAGTCATTCAGGAAACCTATAGATTATATTTTAAAATAATATGATTTATTTTACTGTTGTAACATCTGCTAACTACAAGGCACTGTAGGTCTCACTAGAAAAAAGTGAACAATAGCCTGTTTCCAACAGGATAATGCTAGATATGTTAAAGCAAGAGTTCTCCCCTTAGGATAACTTTGCAATAGTACACAGCAACAGGAAAAGGAAGCTTTCCTCTATTCGTCCTTTAAGACCAATTTATTTCCTTAAGACAACACTCTGATAGTTGGTGTAGTTTCATTCTGGAAAATGAACTAATTTTGCAAAGAGTAAGTCTTCAAATTTACACAAATTATCTGCACCAGTAAGATCCTGCTAAGAACATCAATCTCATAGAGAAGACTTTTCAGCAACTTCTTCTTCAGACGGCAAAATTATCATCTGTTGAAACAATGCTTCATGGCAGCTGATCAGGAATTCAAAGTGAGAGCATTAAGTAGCTGTAAACTATTAAACAGCTCTTAAAATAGCACAAATAAGTTGCATGAATTTACAATCAAATTTTCCTCATAAATCAGTATATTATGTACTCCTTATATTTTTTTTCTTTTGGTGGAAAGACTTACTTCAAAGCATTCCTTTCTTTCACAGAAATACATAGAAACCTATATAATATATCTAAAACACTGCTAGACTACAAACATCTCTGTTAAAACAGGAAATCATGAAGGAAAAACTCATTTTACTGTAATCCCCTTCTCCTGCAGTGGGAAAAAAAGAAATACGAAGAATCCAAAACAGTAGTAAAATGTCCCTAAAAACTTAGAGCTAAGAAATAAAAAGTATTCAGCACTATGCCTGATTGTGCTTCATCTGCAGTTGGTTTCATTTAGTGCCAGTGCACACAGGCAGCACATGGGTAGCCAGGCTCAGACTGCTTATTGCACATTTAAAACTAAGATGAGCAGAACCTGATTGCTGCTTAGGAAGAGCTGTGGCACTCAATGCGTTCAAACCTCTCTCACAGTAAGGTTTTCAAAGCAGTTGAGGAAACACAACCACTCATTTTCTTTCAACATTTCACCAGCGGCTTTACATAAATAGCTGTTGAATCAGAGTTAGGCTGTTGTTTGACACTACTGCAGAGCTACCCCTCGGGCTCCTAAAAAAACACCAAAGCACTGCTTCAGTATTAACTCAGCCTGACAGTTCAAATCTGACAAGCAAATGCTGAAAAGTTAATTTGCTATTGTCAAGCTTTATGTTGGCTCAGGTATTATCCGCCTGCACCACTCCAATCACCCCTATGGATCAGGTAACATCTGTCTCCCAGCATCAGGCACAGAGCCAGCACGGATTTCACGCTGCGCTGCCTGGCTAATTTGACAGCAGTGCTCCAGATCACACTTGGTCTGCTGGATGATAAAGGAGCACCCGGGCTGGGATTAACCATCATGGAGCCGGACTCTTATTTCTGATTCACACCAGCCTGGGAGAAGCAACAGTCTCCTGGGAAGGGCAGAAGAACAGCATGAGAACCAGCACCTTCCTGTCTGCGGGACCAAAGGGAAGAGAGCACACGCAGCCGTGCCCAGAGCCCACAGGAAACCCTTCCCCCACAAAGATGCACAACCTCAGTCACGAGGATCTGAAGGCTGTCAGAGCTCATTCACTGCTTTGCAACTCAAGCAGTCAGGTTTCTCTTACCTAAAGTGGACACGGGGACAAAGAAACAGCCTCACAGCAACTAATCCACACTGCACAGCCCCAGATGTGGCTGAATTGCTCCCCAGCCATCCTTGGCTGAGCAGAAGTGTGCAGGTGTAATTCTGAGCCCAGTCTGGGTCACACAGTGCTGCAAAATGCAGGCGTATTTCAGGAGCCATCCAGGTTATTTGCCATTCAGTGGAAAACACTGAGACACTGTCAGTGTGGGACCTCATTCCTGAATCCAATTTAATGTTATTATATACTGATAACGAAGATCCCCAACATTTAAGTTTATTTTTTCTAAAAGCCTCCTAGGCAGGAAAAGCAACAATGAATCAATAACAAACTTACATGAGCCATGAATGTCTGTAATGGGAGAGAGCAGAACCTCCATGGGGGATATGGGAAGCAAAAGTTTGTTGTGACTGTGATTGTTGTCACTCTTGCTTTCCCTAGGGACCAATTTCATTGCACAATCTATTGATATTAGCAACAAGCAGAAAGTCTATTACAACTGAAATTTAAGTTACAGCTTTTTACGGGGTGTTTTGTGTAAAATTAATTCCACAGCAATTCCCCTACATCTCACTGCTAAGGTGAATGCCCATGATTTGTCCTCCAAGAAGTTTCTGCATCCACTTGCTTTCCATGGTACAGTAAGGAGGAGGGTGGCCAAGTAACATCACTTAATGCAGTGATGAGCTAAGTAGCTTGTTAATATGGACTAACTCCTACTTCCTATGAAGTTTTTCACATTAGGAGTACAGTTTTTTGCTAGCAAGTAAATAAATTTCACCCAAATCTTTCCTACTTACTTTAAATGAAATATATGCATCATCACTAGAAAAAAATCCTCAAGATCATTCTTGCGACTGCCAGACTGAAATCCTCCCTGTTTCCAAGACATAAAGGAACTAAAGGAGCATCTCCATTCTTTATACACTGTTGCAAAGATCTCTAATATACAGTCTGATGCTTATTGTTTTTCTTTTTAATTTCTTCAGTGATGGAGGAGAAACATTTTTACCAGGATTGGTGTGTTATTATTCTTCTGACAGCACACGTTTATTTTTTTTCCCCAACAAACCTAAACAAGAAGCACAGCTCTAAATGCTATTATGTAGATGAAATGAAGTTATTAAGTAGATGAGATACTAACACCAAGAAGTAATAAACTGTAAATATCAAGAGACTCAAAAAGATGTACCAAATATATACATAATACATTTAAAAATTGTAAGACAAACCAGAAAATAACAAACTCTTATGAAAATTTGAAAGCTTTTCTCATAGTAAGACAGACATGTATCAGATATCTTTGACTTGCTGTTAGATAAAGAAGTGTTCTCACTGTCAGAGCACTATTCAACTTGGTGCAAATCAAGCAAATTGGAGTAATTTTCTTCATGTACCACTAAGGAATCATGGTGTTTTTAAAGCAACATAAAATTAAAACCAGAGATATTAAGTGTTTAGGGGATGTTAATACAAGGTAATGTAGGGGACCTGACATTTGTGCATCTGTGACAGCCCATAACTGACCCCATGTCTCAGCAGTGCTCCCTCTGCACCCAGCCTGCCCTGACAACACTGCCCTCTACTTTAGAAGCTACAGGAAGCAGAAAAAAGCTCCCCCATGAAGTACCACAATTCTCTAAAGAGACATCACCATAACCCCCACAAAATAAAGTGGGGGTTAATAAATATATTAAAAATAAAATAAAATAAAATTAAATAAAGAGGTTCAGGCCTCTCACCAGGTTTTCATTCTGGTGCCTAAAAAATGTAACTTCTACACTCTCTACCCTGCACAATGGTTTTTGACAGACACCAGGACTTTACGCAGTGAAGCAAAAACCCAACCCTACAAACAAGGGCTGCTGCAGAAGGGTGAGAGCAACTCATACAGTGACAACCAGCTGCTGGTCACTGTGGAGTCAGGTCAACGTGACAAAAGTGCAAAGTGCTGCCAACTCTGTCACTTGTGCCCAGCCGTGGTCAGACAATTTAAGCTGCCAATTAACTGCCCTGGGTTATGGATGCAGCTCCACACAGAGCACACTAAACTAAGGTTTATTAGCTCAGGGGCAGCAACAACTCATTTTGGCCTTCTCACCTAGGTTTTGTCTAGAAGCAGAGCAGAGGTATTTCATGTTCACAACTTGAGCTAATTAGACTTTTCAAAATCCTGGGGGTTTAGAACAGTGATTCAAGGGTCTTTAAACTGCACTCCAAGCATATTCTGGATGGCACATATTATCCAAAGCCTACACCAACCTCCCAATACCCTGGATAATAGAGAAATGACTAAAACCATGATCTCTTGTCTTACAATGCAAGGATCTAATCACTATACCAAGCGATGAGAAAGGCCACCTGAGGCCTTTACACTGCTACAGCTTCTCAGAAGAGAAAATTACATCAAACACAGGCACAAATACAACACATGCAGCAATCTTGAGCTTTGCATGAAGAATTCATTTCCATTATCCATTTAGACACAGGCAACAATACCGAGGAGACACAGCAATTCCAGAAAAAAAAAGTGTATTCCCAATGCCAAGACTTTGCTTCCATTTCCAAGGTGCTGCACACAGCTACAATCTGTTTAACCCTCCGTCATCACTTTCTTGATGATTTTAATTTATATAATCTGATGGTGTCACCTGAGCTTGTTAAATTATTTACTGGCTACTTAAGAACTTTTACTTTGATTTCCATTCAGTTTATTCAACAGAGACCACACTCCTGAGAACAGCATCTGAGCACATTGCAGAATGACACTAAGCAGCAATTAAAAACTACTATGTAACCTTCTCCAAGATTTCATTTGGCCAGAATTCTGCACGCCACCAAAAATTTTAAGAGCTTTAATAAAACAGTACAAATCTAATCAGCTCAGTGTTTGCTTTTCAAAGGGCATGCCTGGTACAGGCAAAATAAGTTGATGAGCTTTGCAGTGGTCTGTACTGCACAGAAATATACAAATGTCCTCAGTCTACCATGTGCTATCCCATACTAGAAGGTAGGGATAGCCATCTCACACTGTACAGGTCCAACATTCTTCTTCGGCCAAAAAATTTTCCCCAATGTCATGGGGAGAGATGCTTCTGTGTTGACCCTCTGGGTTGTTGCCTTCATCTTAAGTCAGAGACTATTCATGTTAATATTCCTTATTGCTGAAACTTGTAACGGCATCACATCCCCTGCAATGGGTTCATTTGCTTTCTTGCACCTGAGATACATCACCCAATCCAGGAAACCCACCTAGATAAATAATGTTTACTCTGCTGTTACTTTTCTGCTTTATAACTATCCTGCCTTGCTTGGTAGCCTGGTAACCCTAGCAATGAGAGCCACCATTCCGATAAGTTTAAAAAAAAACCCAAAACATAAGTTTCAGGGCATGATTCAGCAATTGAGAATAACACTGAAGTCATAAAACTATTTTTCTCCTTTTCTCCTGTTTTTCTTTTTCCTTTCCTCCCTACACCGTCCCTCTCAAATAGAACAAAAAGTCCCTGGCCTTAGAATTTTTGCCAGGGGGTTATACCTTTAAAGTCCTTTCAGAACACAGTCAAATCTCAGTCTATTCTCTGATGCTGGGAAACAGCATCACTCATCTATGACAGCATGATAACTCCGGATGTTTCCATCAAGTTGACAAAGATGCATAACTTAAATAAAAAATCATGTTCAAATCATCAACAAATGAAAGTTAATGATGGATCAAATTTGGCAGAACTATTCTAACATGTAACACTATTTGGTCCCAAGCTATAAGATGTGAAATTCAGGTGATAAATGGTTGCTGGAGACCTTTTCAAGATAATTGACATGCTATGGTGCATTAATATTTCTTTCATTAGTATCCATCTGGAGCACTCATTTGTTGGCAGAAGGCCAAGTGCATTGTGTAGAAAATACCCCTACCACAAAAGTTTTCTACTTAAATGACAAATGCCTTGGGAAACCAAGTATTAGTCAGATAATATTAAGAGTCTGATTTTTGACCTTGGTTCTCCACTGTCTCACTTTTTACATCCATATCTTTTACAGAAATTATATTACCACAGTCTGAATTATTTCTAAACTACTGGATTTTTTTCTGAAACCAGGTATTTTGATATGAACATGAGTATCCCCTGCAGATCCTTTCACAGATCAAAAGCACAAAAAGATTTTTGAAAGATACACTTTTGGAATAAGTGTCATCTAAGTCCATTGATTATTTTCAGAGTAAATCAGTTATAATTATCCTCTTTTTAATCTGTTCTAAGAAATGCAATTGTCCTCTTCCCTCTTCCTCTACTGTACAAGAAGTGTTGTGACAAAAGAGCATGGACTGGAATCACAGGTCCGTGGGGGCTTTATCCAGCCTGATGTTGCAATGATATTGTCTTCTCTCCATGTTCCCTTATAATTGTTCCATTTGAAAGCCAGCATTCATTTCTCAAGAGAGTCTCATACTGGTTCTCAACACAGTCAGTATCATCCACCTTTCAGCTCTACTGGGCATTTTTAATTTGTCAAAGTGACTTTGGCCATAAGATTCTCCCAGCAAGTTCTATTTGTCAGAGTCCTGAGAGCATCAACAGGCTTTATTTGCCATGGTCAGTCTCCCCTTGGACCCCAACCCATGCACTTCCTTGTGCAGAGCCTGACATCTTTATTTCAGCTCTGCCACAGAGTCCTGACCTGAGCTATGCCATGGGTGTGCATGCTCCCCATCCCAGTCCCTCAGGTTCCTGAGCCATACTTAGATCTCCCAGCTTCACTTTGAACCTGACTTGATACCTTTCCTGCAACTAAGGAAATACTCATTCTACATAATTTTTAATCCAGATCAAACTTAAAAAGCAAGAAAAAATTAAAAGTCTACAAATTTTCAGACCCTGGTTGACCTGCTCTTTCTACTTTGTTTTACAATATTCTTCCCATTTCAGAGAGGTGGTTACAGCACACACTGGCAGCTGAGGTGGAGAAATAGCACCATCATTCAATTAATGTTAAAAAGCTAATAGAAATACTTTTAAACCAATCATTGGCAAAAAGTCAAATAAGTACAAAAGAGAGAGAAAAGATAAATCCTGTGGATTCCCCTGAGCCAAACAAGCCTTGAATTCCCAGCATCAATAAAAAGAGCAGAAAAAGAAGAAAGAAATGCAGTTGTCCCTTGTGTCATCATACAGAAGTTAAAAAGCACAAGACCCTTTTCACCCTGCACAATCACAGTTCACTTCTGTTTGAAAAGATCTAAAGATCTTTTGAGAGATGAAAATATATCTATTTTCTGCTATTACAACCACAGGACAGTGATCTTTGTATGGGTTTTGTGCCCACACACAGGCAGCTGAAAACAGATACTGATGTGAGCAGCTGCTAAACGAGAACTGTAGCAGAAATAAAAAGAAGACAACACCACAGGCTAAGCTTCTGGAGCCACAGCAAAGAGCTGTTAATGGTGTGGTGCAGATACTGTTTTGGGACCCACCTGCTGCCAACCAGCTCAGCCACAGAAACTTCCATCATAAGGTAAAGCAGCAGGAGAAGCCAAGTTTTTTCTATCACCAATCTAAAACATTATCTATGGATTTCAAGGGAATGATAATAGAATAAATCTGGAGTATCCTGGAGAAGATGGTTTTAGCATAGGAAACTTAATTACTTCTACCACATAAAGAAAATTTTTTCCCCACAAGAAAACACAACTGAACTAATGGCCTGGGAGAAAAAGCTAAACAAGCAGGCAAGTGGAAATGCAAACGAAGATTATGTTAAATGCACATGGGACAGAATTCAGAAGAGTAGGAATGTTGCTGAACAAACAGCATAAATCCACCATACTAGAGAGCCACTCAAGGGAAAAAAATCAGAAGAGAGCCTAAATTAAAAAGAAAATAGGGTAGAATAGCATATATATAAATGAGAAAGACATTCATAAAGAGCATATTATACATTCCTTCTCAGTTATACAATCACTATTGCCAACCTGCTTAATTCTGTGGGATGGTAATTCATCCTAGGATCCACACACGTCCATCATCTTCATTTCATATTTCTCCTTCAGTTTTAGCATGTATTACTTCCTAAAATACAAATACATCACTTGCTTCCCAGCCACATGGATCTCTTCCTGACTTACCTAAATATTTTCTATGTACACCTTCCCCACACAGTTTTTTGCCCATTTGGATATTCAGTAATCTCATCTGGAATCTATTCAGTAAAGTATGTTTTTTTTCCTGCTGCTTAGAAACTCTAGCAGTCTGTCCAATCCCATAGATTTTTCAGGATGTGATCTACATCAGAAACAGCTTCATTCATCTGCACGAGTCATTCCTGAACAGAAAGGCATTTAGCAATACAGACCTTTGAACTGAGGCTTCCTGGGGCTACACAACTCACAAAACATACAAAATTCTGCATATCCTGATGATCAAGGTTACAGGGTGGCAAGAACAAAATTCAGAGGGACCAAGATGACATGATCAACAAGAATGCTGCATCAAAAGACCAACAGGCCACATGCACACTCATCTCTGATCAGAACAGCCCTCACAGGGATGTACACTGAGAAGGGGAAGCAATAAAGAGCAGCACAGTGACAACCCCCCAAAAAGACCCTAAATCTTACATAAAATTCAACCATCACACAAACTTTGTCATAGGTAGGTAAAGGGAATATTGATCAGCTAACTCTGTGTTAGGGTTTCTTTCTATTACATGTATCACAGGAAGAGCAAACTGTCTCAGTCAGGTTCACTCCCCATTACAGGAAGGGACTCCGTTCAGCCTTACAGAGGCTTGGCCCAACTGGACTTCTACTGGTTTTCAGTAGCCTCATGGCTGACAAGCTGTTTTTCCTAAGTGTTTAGATTTCACTTGGTTGGGTGCAGCTGCTCTTGATTTGGTTAAGGTGAACAGCCTGTGCTTCTCTAGCTTAGTGATCCATAACAAAAAGAAATATAAATTTTGTAAGGCTTTGATATAGAGCAATGTTCAGTGAGGGCACCAATAAAGCAGCAGGAATCTTCATTAGTCCTGTGGGGGAAAGGCATATATTTATTCTGGTTTCCATCACATAGTGGAAAAAATAGACCAACAGTATAGGAATTCCAGTCCTTGACTAAGAGCATCTCTAAAATCAAAGAATGAAATGGGAGGAATGGGTAAAGAAGATTAAAAGGCCTCATGTACCTCTGAAGTACAATAATTTGAGACAAGAAATTGGTATCACTATAGCAACCAACACAGTATCATGAATAGCTGAAAAGAATTTTTTAAGCCTACAGGGGTGGGAAACTGGATGTTTGGGACATTAGAGGAACATTTATTTACAGTTAAGCACTTAAAGAAACAAATCAGTCATATGGTAAATTGTATTTCTAATAAATTTTTCCTCAAACTTGGTATTATGCAGTTTTGTTACATCTAATTAGTAAGAAGTCTGATTACAGATCACAGATGGTGAATTCTTTAACAGGAATACAAAAAGACTACATCTAATCAGTCAGCATCCCACTTTGGTAAGTCTGCAGGCACAATATCCAGATGTAAATAAAATTTAAAGTGCCAAAATATTTCCCATGAGGGAATGACTTGCAGGAGCTATCAAGAAACAAAAGCTTGCAGTAATAAGACCAAATTTATATGGAACTCCAGTGGGAGAGTGTGGAAAGATGGCTTGGGGTAAAATTACAGGAAACAGAGAAGTTATATTCACATCCTAACAGAAGTTACAACACTAAGGAAATTATAGGATAAAATGCAGCTGCTTCTCCCTGGATGGAAAGCATTTGGCAGCTCAAAACCTCTGCCACAATGCCTCCCCATACACAGAACCTGCAACCATGGCACCTGCTAAGGATGAATGGAGGGTGAAGCACCACTGCCAGGCTCTTTTGAAATCTTTGCAGGGAGGGGAACAAGATGGTACTTTGCAGCTGATAATCACACAGTGCCTGTCAGCCAGGGCAGATGGGGGAAGAAGTCCTGCTGCTGAGCCAGCAACTCAGGGCTGAAATTGCTCTCCTCAGATGAACTTGGTTAAAACCTAATTGTAATATTAACACACATGTCCATCCCAAAGTTACCCACCTCCAAGGTACAAACCACCTCTCACTGAGCATGCACTCTGCATTTATTGACTATTGACTTTAGGAGCAAAGTGAGGGAACTTTAGACCAAGCAGTAACAAAGGTATGCAGGACTAGAGTCACTGGAGCTCCACCTAAACAAAGAAATAGTACAGAAATAAGTCAAGAATGGGGAAAAGTCAGGGAAGACTCCATCATAACTGCTGGGATCAGTCAATGGGCTGAATCTCTTCTCCCTTATCGGGACATCTGTTCAGTAATAATCCTACTCTGTGGATGCTGAATACTCTTAATACAGTATCTATGCATTACTCTGAATATGTTTTTGCATTCAGACAATTACCAGCAATCCTCAAAACTTAACCTGTCACAATTTTATATGTATAAATGTTATTCCTCAAACTGTTGTTGTGAGTCCTTCATGGGCACCAGTAGTTGCCAGCAGTGGGTAACAGTCAAATAAGGTGAGGACCCACTGAGGGATCTCCCTAAGTTGGTCAAACCTCCCTCTGATCCAGCAGCACTGCTCAGTGAAAGGGCTCTATAATAGGACACCAACAGAATGGTTGGGCACAAGGGACTCAGCTTTCCTGAGGCACTGACAAACCAAACACCAAGGACTGAAGAAATCCCTCCACACTGAGGATCAAGGAAAAGGCCTCTTTTCATGTGACAGAGGTATATGCAGGTATGTCCCATGCACAGTGTGTCAGAAATTTCTCTTCCAGACTGCCAGCAATAGAGGCAAGATAATGATACAATTTCTCCAGTCAGTCAAATTCCCAGTTAGCAATGGAAGTCCTATCAAGGGTAAGGAAAATGGCCCTGAACCCCAGAAAACAATGCAAGGCTCTAACAACATGTTCAGAGCTCAGAATTGTTGTGACAAGAAAAAAAAAGGGAAATAACTGATTTTCAAATTGTGAGAAAGGATGAAAGCATTCTAAAAGCATGTGAAAATAAATAGAAATGCCAGGCAAGAGAGCCAGCATGGCTAGTCTGGCGAGCAATATGGAGACTTTTGCCACCTCTGTAGTTGTTCTGTATATTCTGTTCTTGATTTAAGTGAAATTACTTAAAGGCAAAGATTTCCTGAGAAGATAGTGAACCTACTAAAGTTTGGTACAAGCTTGGTTTAAGCTGTCTCTTGAGCTTTACCAGACCATTAGCTTTCATGATACTGCACAATAGATGTCTCATTACACCCACAGTGCTAGATGCTGCACAAATACCAAACCCAAAAGATCCCCACCCTAAAGGACTTAAAAGTCTAGATAAGCCCATATAAAGTGTATATGCAGCAGATTTAACTGTACTGGAGGATCCTAGAGCCAGAGTGCCTAAACCATGAACTGAGGCAGCATGGAAAAGAAGTTAATGTCACATATGCAGAAATAACTTTGAATCACTCAGTCTTTGCTAAGTCAAAAAAAAAAGTCTTTTTCAGACACAGCAACTTCTGCTGAAATACCAAGACCACCTTTCCATACTGGCTATGAAAAAGGCACCAAAGGCAGCTCTTCTTCACTGCATTCACAGGCCCAGGGAAGCCACCACCTGTGTATGTACATGGACAATAAGGAACATCTATGGATCCAATTGGCAAAATGAGACAGGAACACCCAAAGACTGATGACAGGCTTTTCTTCCTCATTCCATAAGCAATTATTCCAGCATGCTAATGGTCTGAACAAAACAAAGCACCCTTCTAGAAGACTAATCTCAAAATAAAATATTGAGCCCAGACGTGACATGAAAAAGCAGCATTCACCAGCCCTTCCTGGAATTTTGACCAGCCAAAGAAAGTGCAAAACTGAACAAAAAAAAAAAAAAAAAAAAAACAAAAAAAAACACAAACCCATAAACAAAAACAAAACAAACAAACAAAAAAAAAACCACCAAAAAAAAACCCCCCCAAAAAAAACACCTCTAAGACTCTAAACACCACAATGGGAAGCTAGAGGGAGAATCACACCAAACTCAAGGAATAATGGAGATTCTTCATAGTAAAGAGCAAAAGGAAGTGGCTCAAAAATCCCAGTTTACCTAGGATTTTGCCAGTTGTATTTCTCCATGCTTACCAAATGTAGAAAGCTGACAGGACCAGGCAACAGCACTTCCTGTTACAGAAAATGTTTTTAATAGGAGAAAAGACAGGTTTACAACTGACAGACAGAAGCTTATTAATTTCTTTGTATCCAACCATTACAATATTAACAGAAGGGAGCCTTTAATTACTATAATAGGGCTTTAAAAATAAACAAACAAACAAAACCCCCAAAACCAGGGGGGACATTTCAGCTACTGCCAAGAAGATTTTACACTATGCATTCAGATGAGACTTTTGTGAGCTAGGTTGTGTAGCAATTAAGAAAGTCTGAAACGAAGAGGAAAAAAAGAAGACAGACAGAGTTTCTAAGATCAAAAGCTGGGAAAGAATCTGTGAGAAAAAGGCTTTTTGCAAAAATTGCAGCCATGAGACACATCACATTGTTAAGCTTGCAAAACCCAACACAGCCCTGAAATAATTTTCTACTCTCTTGCTTATGGTTATTTTCTTAGAGCACCAAGTATCTTTTATTATAATTATGACTAACATAACTGCAACTTGTTAATAATCAGTATCAGAACCCAAGATTCCTGGCAGGAGAACACAGAAAGCTGCAGAAAGTACTCAGAATCCATTATAAAATATGCATTTCTTGGCTAAGATGTGGTGAGAAGGATTTGTCCTTTGACTGTCTGAGTTAGCAGAAAATTCATAAGAGTAGTAAGAAATTAAATGCTTCAATTTTATAGTGCTACTTTGATTATAAAAATAGGATAAGTAGAGGAAAACCCAGTATTTTGATCACTACATATTTACCACACCTGATGCTATGGATACATCTGATAGCATGATCACATGTTTTATGGTTCCCATAAATATTCCTAATCCCCAAGAATTTTAGGTTATGTAAATGGTGTTTGACTTGCAAGACACATAACCCCAGAGATAAATGATAATCAAAGTTGTTCCAGCAGGAGCCTGCTATAAGACTAGAGCTTCCAGCTATTATTTCTCCTGATCACAGAATCACAGACTGGTTTGGGCTGAGGGGACCTTAAAGATCATCTCATTCCAACTCCCACTACATCAGGGTGCCGAGAGCCCCATCCAGACTGACCTTGAACATTCCCAGGGATGACTTCCATTTACTTTAACAGAACTCTGCATTTTCACTCCAGGTAAGTGCAAACCTTAGTAACCAATCAAGCTATAAGAATTTTTTTTAAGAAAAAGTCTCAAAGAATATTTTTCAAATTTAATCAGCGTGCATCCATTTTCACTTCAAATGTCTGAGTCACATTCCATTACTGAAATGAGAATTTTAGTAAGGTTACTATTTTGCTTCTGTCTCATTAGTTTTATTACTAATTGGAATGATTTATATCTATTGTAAATATTACTATAAGGCACATACTTCAGGGTTATATTCAGGCCAAACTGTGATTCAAATCTCCATTTTATTATGTTTAATTGCATTTCTCTGACACATGGTTCAGCTATCAGATCTACAGGGGATGTGCTAGGTCTTGAATTACTTGAATAGAGCTGCTAAGGAATTTAAGTAAATTCAAGATTCTCTTTTCTCCTGGAAACACAGATATGTCCTATTACAGTAAAATCAGTCCCAGGTGTAGTGGGAGATGCAGAATCTGGACAAGTCATTAGAAATATGAGATAAGACTTTCATCCCTTTTTTTCAGGGGGAGAAGAAAAATAAGGGGAAATTAGCTCAGGGTTTTGTGTCTCTGAAGTACCCTTCATTCAGAATTTTACAGCTGAAAGTTCTCCACTTTTACAACAAGCTTGGTAGAAAGATTGCAAACTCTAAAGCTAAGAGCCCACTACAACTGCATTTAGAAGGGAAATTGGGGAAACAAGGCCAGCCTTAGCAGGATACTTATTGACAGCATTGACTCTGAGAAGTTCATGTCAACCCTTCCAACCTGCAGATCGAGACTAACCCAAACCAAAATAGAGTGCTGTCCTCTGCAGTAAGATGACAAAGTTACTCTGGTTTGCCCTTGTAATGACTATCTTTCATTTCCAGCAACTGAACTTCTCTGCCCATGAAAATCATAAAGAGGTGCGGGTCCTCTGTACAAGAAAAAAATCTGCATGGCAATTTATCCAGATACATTCTGAATATGGAAGCTCTATGGCTTTAAGTAAAAATGTGAAGAAGCCAGCAAGAGGGAATAAATAGCCCTTATACTATATCAGATTTTTTTTTCTAGAAAATGTACATTAAAAACCAAACCAAAAACAACAAAAACACAGCCACACACACACAAAAAAAAATTTTAAAACCCCACAAAACTAACAACACAGCATGTCAGCAACATTTTCATAAAAGATGTTTAACACACTTGAACTGGATCTCTATTCAACCTTTATGCCCATTTCAAATACTTCTTTCACTACCAATGGAATAAAAAGCTGCTGCTATACAAACTGCTCTTTTACTTCATGGAACATGAAGCCTAATAAAATCCTCCTGTTAAAGTTTTGCCTCCCAATTAAAAAGAGGGATTAGTGCTCTCAAGTGAAAACCAAGAAACATTTTCTTTGAGTTCCAGATCATGAGATTTGGCTTCTATCTCAAAGGCAGTGGATGCCAATAACCTTGATTCCTGTTGATACAATCTTGAGAGGAACTTGCACTAAAGACACTCCCATCAGAGCACCTTCCTTCACAGCTGAAATGTGAAGCACTCAAGGCCAGCAGGAGAAGCTGTCTCTCCTGGGAAAAGGATTTGATCATGGCCAATTGGGATGATAGCAGTGATCAATGTGCACAAGCTGTTTGTATGATTTCAATAGTTCTCATTCAAAGGAGTCAAGATCTCCATCCCCTGTTTAGAGGCTGAGGGCACTCAGTGTTTAAAATAAAACCAACAGGAGGAGGAGGTCTCATTGCATGTGCAGGAAACACTGCTCAGCCAACCAGTGAAAAAGTATAGCAGTTCTCTTTAGACTTCCAAAAAACCTCTCAAAGCTTCCCATTTCACCTAACTTGTTACTAATATTATAGCTCCATGTCAATAAAATGCAGTCATAAATTTTAAGTGATTCTTCTTCTCTGTTTGTATATACATATATATATACACACACATGTGTATATATATAAAGCCTTACAAGAAAAAAAAAAAAAACAACCAAAACCTTTTCAATTCCTACACATGCTTTAAAAGTGCCTTAACAACCTAATTACTCTG
Organism: Trochalopteron elliotii; assembly: GCA_024734555.1. Classification (NCBI taxonomy): domain Eukaryota; kingdom Metazoa; phylum Chordata; class Aves; order Passeriformes; family Leiothrichidae; genus Trochalopteron; species Trochalopteron elliotii. The sequence continues at coordinate 1,275,859 of JANPWX010000025.1, forward strand.
TGGCCATGAAATACAAAGAAACGTGTTTAAGTCTATTGTTCTAAGGAATAGAAATATATTTAGGACCTACAGCATGTGATGAGTTAAAAAAAAAACCAACAAAAGAAAAAGCTCCTGAACAGTTCCTTTTTGTCTGTAAACAAGCAGGCTCTTTGGACCCCTGTCCCATGCTCCCATAGCTTGTGACAGCTTCAAGTCACTGGCCTCTGCTTGCATGCAAGATCTGTTTAAAGAGAATATTTCAAGAGACTGTAAATCACTGGGTATGGACAATGTGTTTTTCTCAACACATGAGCCAGGTCCCCTTGGGAAGATGTTGGCAAACTACGTCAAGAGAGAGTTTCTATGCAGTTGGCATGGTTTGGGCCTCTGCTAATTCCTACTGCCCACATTTCCCCCAGTGCTAACCCCACAAAGTGGGACCAGCTTCTGAGCTTAGGAGAAGAGGGATTGCATCAAGATGTGCACTGCTGAAACCACGCTGACATTTGGGTTTTTATTTTCTCTGAACACACGAGGTTTGCAGAATGCTTTCCTCACAAACAGGAAGTTAAGCTAAGTGCAAGGCCATGTGCACTGGCAATGCATCCTGAACCAATGAGACCTTCTGCTCTCCAAAGCTGAGCTACTGTAGGCAGGATGAAGCTTTTCAAGGCTAAATTGTTTTGTGCAAAGCCTCTGCCTGCCAGCCTCTGCCCACTGCTGCAGTGAGATGCTGGCAGGCTGTGCAGACAAGCTGGGCCCTTAAGCAGCAGGAGCCACAGTTATGTGTGAGGACATGGGGCCAGGCAGCTCACTCAGGCTTGGCCCCACGCCACATTATGATGGCACCTGACAGAATATTGCAGTGATTTTGTTACCTCCATCAGCCTTCTCTCCAAACACCTACTTTGCTTTTGCTGAGGTGCAGAAACCCTTCTGATTTTCTCATCTTCTGCACTGGGGGTCAGTACAACCCTCGAGAATATGGTGCAATTTTACCCTATAACACTCCATCCATAGTTTGCTTTTAGGAGTGTAAAAGGTGACTTGTATTTTGTTACAAAACTGCTTTATGCATCTCATCTGCCTGACATGAGACATGGCCTGGGCAATTGGGATTACTGCTAATGATGCAGTTACCACCAACAAACATATTTCTGTCCTTGCCTTTCCTGGCTTATTTATTTTGCTCATTCCTGAGCCTAAAGTGCAGCATTTCTAAATCTCTATGGTTATACATAGTATAATAAGGATGCAACTGGGCTGTGACCTCTTCATGTAACAAGGAAACACTGTTATTCTGCCACAGAATTGTACTGCCATGAGCACAAGGATGATTTGGCCCTTTGCCTTTTCACCTCTGCAATACAGACAGATCACATTTTAAAGTAAACAGCAATATTTCATAAAAATTACTCTTCTACCCTCTTATTTCTTTTACATTCTGAAATTCTTTACCTTTTCCCTGCCATATTGGCTCTGATAACCAGTATCATCTGCTGTGTCACTTCTGGGTGAACTAGAACAGTAAGCCAGCTGCATTTGCCAAGTAAAACTATACCGACCCAGCCAAAAAACCTTCCAGATCTGCATCTTAGCATTAAGCTGGATAACAAGACAGTGGTTCCCTACTGCAGTACATGACAAATAGTTGCATCCTAACTATGTCTGAAATTGTAGATTTTTGTGTTCAAAACTTCTGATCTTTCAAAATAATCATAAGTGCTGCCAGCAGATTCAGATGGTAAAAGCATTTTCACGAGAGTAAACTTACTGATCATATTGATCAAAGCAAGCATCTCTGTACTCGAATTTTGGAGTTGTCTCTGCATATGAAAATGCTAAAGAAAAAGCTGCATTGCAATTATCAGAATTTTCAATAGCAATACCAAAACCTGTTGCTTGTGGTTTCTCAGTGAGTCTTAGAGATAGCTGTGCAAGCTTGCAGCTCTTCCAGGGAAGGGAGAAGGCGTTTAAGACTGCCTTTCTGAAACACTGAAAGGGATGGCAAGCCAGAAGGCAGACAGGAGGAGTAATTCAGAATGCCTATTTGTATGCACTGCAAATACGTTCATGCAGTTTTCCTCGTGCCAGTTGTCTTAAGAGACAGCTCAAGTGAAGTGAAGCCATCTGTGCCAGGCCTGGCAAAGGCATCCCAGCCAGAGTTCTGTGCCCAGATGTAAAACATAAGACATTGTCTCTGCAAAGTCAGTTTGCAAACAATTCCTAAGGGAGCTTCCTAACGCACTGGTGAGCAATGCAAACACACTGCACAAACCTACAGACCATGTTGTGTGCAGACCTATAAAGTAGATGCCAAATCTGGGTTTTTCCTAAAGATACCAGCTCTAATTCTTAGCCACAGGGCAACTACTTCACACCAGATGTAACAATTCAAGGAACAACTGCTAGGGAAGTGGATAAAAAAAAATTGAAAAGGTCCATATGCAAGTTAGTTACTGGCATCAGGAGGATCAGATGAGAAAGATCATTTACGAGGCAAGTCCCCAACCAGCTGACATAGAACAATAATATGAAGTCAACGAACTCCAGGGATTGAACTGCAGAGTCCAGTAGTGCCAGGAAACTGAGAAGTGACTGATGCAGAAGAGTAACCAGCAGCAATTAGTACAGCAGCCAACACAAGATGCTGCCCTGGTACCTGCTGGTATCTGGTATATAGACACATGCAGATGCTGAGCATTCTGAGATGCTGCAGAACCACAGTGTGGTCTGATACAAGGCACTGAAGCAATTCCATGCATGAGATAAAGCTCTTGAACTCTGAATGGAGATTTTTTTCCTTTACTTATCCAAAAAATAAAGAATAGTCATAATTTATCACCTTTGCAACAAGGAAAAAAATTACTTGCAGTGGAATGAGAAGTCTCTGCTCACTGTATATACACGTATACTTTGAAAACAGTATTTCTAATACTGCTGTACTAAAAACAAAGCTCACTCAATGATGACCACATCGTAAGACTTCATAGCACATTGACACAGCAAACCTACTTTGGGGTGATGTTGAAGGTGGTCCCACCTGATGCCCCTCCAAAGCCTCACCTTTCATTCTCAGACTTTTTAGCTTGCTTTTTTTGGTGGTTCACATAAGCTCCATGTAGCCTAATCATGCCATACCCCCTAGAATATTGTTGCAGCAAACCTGGAAGCACATTTTTAAGCTAAAAAGCTCCAACTGGGACTGCTGTTTCCACCAATGTTTGATGCCAGGTGGACAAAGATAAAGGCTGAGCAAGGGAAACTAGTGCAAGTGATCAGTAAGGACAGCTGGGGAGATTGAAACACAAGGGGAGCAGCTGAAATTAGTGAATACATGTCATTCAGTGTAATACTAACTTGGAAAGAAAAGTGCAGTTTAGTAATCTCTCAGCCTCTGGGAGACAGTGAAAAAGCATTAGATGGTCTTCTGACAACATGAAGTATAAACAGCCTGGAATTAGTGTTGGCTCATCAATATATCTACCAAAGGAAAACAATGCTGCTGAGCCTGGAATAGTTCAATAGCAGTTCAGTCTACTGATCGAGTTAACAGTTTTGCTCCTGTTTGCAGGTTTTGCTGGACTGTGTTCTCAGTAAGGTCACCCCAGTCCAGGGGAGTTTTCATATCACAGTAGAGGGTTTTTTGGGGAGAGCACCATGCAGATACAGTGCAGATCTCATATCTCTAGTTTTCCAGGGAATGGCTACCAGGTGTGTGTTGTTGTTCTGTGGAAGGTAATTAGATTATTTTTAGTGATTAAAAACACGGAGGAGTTCATACAACAAAAAACCATCTCAGGTTTCTCTGAAAGAAAGGAGATGAACCATGGGCACAGGAACACAGGGAGCAAAGTATAGTAAACTCCCCAGCATGTTTCATTCACAGCACTGGGGTAACAGATATGAAGAACTGGCAGAATAAACCCAGAGCCTCAACTTATGGAAGTCTTCAAGAAGCTTTTTGCAATCGATCCATGATCTCTTTGCTCTTCCTCATACAAGTGGATATACAAGATACACACACCTTCTGCATGTGTGATGGGCTAAAGTCTTTGGATTCCTGTAAGTAATAAAAATAATAGAACTTCTAGTTTTGCTTTCAAGTGCTTACTTAAAAATGCAGATAAATGAACTGGTGAAAAGAGTCTCTGCACCATTAGATGTTACTGCTCCTTTATCTTCAAGGTCTTTGATGTTGTATTGTTATGGATGAGGAGTTAAAGAATGTTAATTATTGCTGATACATAGCAGCAACTGCTGCTTCTTGAATTCAAATAAACCCTTTGATATCAATGTATGAATATTATAGGAGATATTGTCCCACTGAAGTGACTAAAAAGACTGGCAAAAGAGGAAACCATGTGTAGATCAGCAGGCAAGTAGGAGAAATATGGTGCAGAGAAAGCTACCATAACTCTTGTTAGCTCTGTCCCTTTTGATCTGGGTCACTTAGAAAAGGCAGAGGCACAACCTCACAACTGCAGCAAAAGGGAAGAGTGGGAATTCTTTGGGGACAAAATAACTGAGGAAGGCATCTGGCACACAGGAATAACTCCATTATGGCAGACTGCTCAGAAGCAAACAGAACTTCAGATGGAAGCAAGAATTCTGGGAACTATTTATAAAACAGATTTCAGGAGAGGCTGGGAAAGAAGAAAGAAGTTCTTATCTATGTTGATGTGGGAGGAAGGCAGGGCAGAAGAGCCGGACTGAGACATATTATCTCTCTATTCTCAGAGGAAAGGGAAGTAAGGAGAGTGTCCCATATACTAAAAATTAAGAGGCTGAAGTCCCTATTACAAGGATCAAGCAATCAGTTTCCACTTTGGTAACTGTTTTAACCAAAACACCCACAATGTCTGCAGCTTTTGCCTTTCCTGCCAGCTCTACTGAGGCATTTTTTTCCTTTTAACCATGTATTCAAGTGCCTGTAGGTACTGAAGCAGGACTCCTGCCCTTCTGGCCCACTTACTTGGGAAAATCTGGTGCACTGCCCACTGACCAGAAGAGAAGTCCTCACCACACCTGAGACAACTTCTAACCCATAGCTCAAGTCCTGCTGAACACAGCAAGTGCACAGCCAGAGCTTTAAGCCATCTCTGGAGAAAAGGGCAGTCAGAGACCTCAGGAGTGTGGCAGCACGACCATCAGCTCAAGGGCCTGCTGATTTAGCAATCTCATGTTCTTCCAAATCCATCTGTACCTTACACTCCTCAAGCACTCAGTACCCTTTTTTTCTAAGCACTTACTTGCTTTTCTGTTCAAAGTAGCCCAAATCCCCATTATTTTTGTGTTCTTCCAATAGGAGCTCCTTAGTTTCCACCAACACCCAGCTGTCAAATACCCACACAACCTGCATGAACTCAATACATACAAGCAGTCTCACAAACCCATTTTTAGAGCCACCCACCTCCCAGTGACTAAGTACTCCACCCACATATAAATTTCCTGTCAGATGCCTCTCAACTCTCCCACTTCTTTGCAGGAGAGGTCAGGCAGGGGCCCTATTTCTTGTACACTTCACAGGGTCTGATGTCTCCCGTCCCTATCCTACATGTTCAGTATTTTAAGCAAGATTAACTGATGAAAATCCAAATTTTTATTATAAATTCCCTTGCATATAGAGAGATTTTACTTCATAAACCCAGACAGAACAACCTGAATAGTATCTGACAGTAATTTTTTGGCTTTACCTAGCTAAAAAAAACCCAAAAAACCCAACATAATCTTTTTTTGCTGTGGGTGGATGCAGATGTGTGTTGAAGTGGTATTTTCCCAAAGTAATCTTAACAAGTATAGCATTACAGCTATTTATAAAATTAAATTTTATGGCTGACAGTTTTTCTGTGAATTCAACGCTTCCTATGACCTTAGTCGTAGGAAGTCTGAAGTTCTATACTAACGAAGTCAGAGATGGAAACTGAAGTGTAGCACTAAAAGGTATTGATATGCACCACTAGTAGCTCAGATTAAAACAGCTAACATGCTTTCCCAAAGGTGAACAGGTTTGTTCTCCCAAAGGTGAACAGGCTATCAACAGCAAGAGTGAATAAAAAACAAAACTGCATCTACTTCAAGATACAGTAACAGGAATTCCCAATTCCAGTAACAAAAATAATATGCCCAGGCTGAAGTTTGCTACATAAAGCCATGACAACATTTAATACAAGCTATGCTTTTGCTAACAAAACATATTGAAATTATGATCATGGAAATTCAGGTATAATCATAATTGTTGCATGTTTCCATCATAAATTGAGGCCATGTTCATGACAAACTCCCAACCTTACATTTCCTTCTTGGTCAGCAGGACATGGTAATGCTCTTCTCCACTAAAAATTAATGACATTATTTAAGCTTGGCTAAAGATCTGTATCTGTTCAGAGGCTTTTAGTTTACTTGTTTGCTGGCATTATTTATTGATTTATTTACCACTGGATATGGGAGGCAGGGGAACACTTTCCCCTATTATTTGTCAGCATCTAGTTTTGGCCAAATGTAAGTCTGTTGTTGCAAAACTCCACATCTATCAGCAGTGCAGCGCTGCCCCACATGCTACACACAATCCTGTATCAATTCTTCTGAGTCTGGGTTTCTAGTGGCTGTCATTTATTAATTAAAAAGAGCAGAGGACAAAGCTGCTGACAATAATGACATCAAAGAAATTAGAAAGATTCTATGGCTTCCAACAAAAAGAAAAAAAAATACACATAAGTGAAGATCCATAAAACAGATATGTCCTTAGATAAAATAATCTAAAAAAAAAAAAATTCACCTACAAATACCTTTAGTATCTACAATGCTTAGAGTATTTGCTATAGTACATATCTGCATGCATAAAGGAATGATCAAAATTCTTAGACAGCTTTACTGTTTTATTTCATGTAAAACCGGTAAGAGAGAACACAAAATCTTTTTGCTTAGTCATCAGAAGTTGTTCCTAGAATTTTATAGGTGACTGCATATAATTAACGTCCCTTCAAATATGCCAATCAGAGACTTTATAGACACCTCTGTCTAGCAAAATCATACTCAACATATTCTAAAGTGGGAGATTAGAACCAGCCTATCCTGTCATTTAACCAGCAATTAGCCTGATTTTAAAATACAGAAAATAATCTCCCACAGAATTCAATAGAAAGTGCAAGTTATCAGCATTCTGGAGATCTACGTTGTTTCTGTTTAGCAACTGAAATTAATTTGAAAATGTTTAACCTGCTGGGCCCAAACCTTGAGGAAATGACTTGTGACTTGAACATCTTCCCTAACATAATTAAGAACATTCACTGGTAGCACAGCACTTAACAAGGCACCAGGGGGCCTATATGTGACCGACAATTGGGAAATTTTAATTATTAAGTTGTAGCTTCACAGAATCTACAAGCAGTAAGGTTCTGGACACAAAGACCAGCCAAAAAAAGGCAAGAAGGCAGAGAAGATTTTCTGCAAGGGAAGGTATGTGACAAGATTTTGTTATTCATAAATGGATCATTATTTTAAAGTCAGGACGTCTCTACTCCATCCTCTGAGCTCTTCTCTTTCAGGCTCCACTATAATCAAGCCTTCGTACCACATTCTTTTCTATACAAAAAGGCAGCAGCCAAATACCAGCACTAACAAAGCACATTTACAGCAGAATGTGAACTGCTGGACTTTGTGGTTTGCAAAGCAAAAATATCAAAGGAAGAAATGTACCTGGCAATGAATACTGCTGCTACCGATTAACAGATAGACAAGCACAGCCTCCCCTCCAGAGACCAGCACATTTCCACAAAGGCTTTCAAAAAGTTAAAAAACACTCTTCAAGGCATACAGCAAAAATCAAACCTATGTCTATCCCCTCAAACACTTCAGTCTCTGCTGAAGTCCTCTCCACGCCCACCAATGCAATGCATCACAGATTCTCAATACTGTCATAAATACTGTATATTGAAATTCTGCTATAAGTGGAGGAGGAAATTAACCTGGCCTTAGATTTCCCACAGAAAGCAGAAAAACCTTAACTCAAATGTTTGAAGTTGCAGGATAAAAGGTACTTCTTAGGGTACATGGAAAAATTTGTAATAGACAGAGATTGTTATTGTTTATTCTCATATGCAGTGTGAACAGAAATCAATAATTGCATAGTACACTAAAAATGCCAGTCATGGAGAATTTAATTTGGCAACCAGAAAATGCAACTGTACATTTAGGACAAATCCTACCAGACATCCTAGCAGTGTGATGCTGAATGCCCTTGATCTCGCTGACACAATTCTTCAGGGGTCCTTAGCAAAGCACAGAAGCAAGCCTTCGATTGTTTTCTTTCCTTCCAATCTAACAAGAAGGGTTGCCTACACAGAAATACAATACAATACAACACAAGTATGTATTCCCTAACATCTTCAGTTTTCCACCATGCATCTCCTCTTTTTATTTGTTAAATAGTGCTCCAAAAGTTCATTAACTAAAACTTGTAAAAAGTTTTGAAGATGAACATTAGTACATAGGGATGACTGTTGTTATTATCAAAGAACGAAACAGATGTCATCAAGTGTCAAGCAGATTTGTTCTGCATAAAAAAAGCTTTACAAATTCTTTCCCATCTCTCTAAAAATTCTCCCATATCATGAAAAGATATTGCAGGAAGGACACACTACTTGTCAAGCTCTTCCAATGCTATTTGGCAGATATCAAACACCAAATACAGTTGTGGGGAAGAAAATGTGTTAAAAAGTTATTCTTCTATTTAAGTCTAGCACAAAACATCTACTGAAAATGCACATTTTGAAAATACTGATGGATAAAGACACATCAATCTTATATTGGACTGTGGTTTGTGTTTGGTTCTACCAGTCTGTTGATTCTGTTCACAGGTGACATGCACACATATCTCTGCCTCTATAACAAAACTGAAATAGATTTGCACTAGTTGTCACTTTACTACAACATAAAAAAACAAAAAGCGATAAAGCAGCACATCTGTTGAGAAAACATACAGGAAAATGTTCATGCTGCTGCAAAGACCCAAACCATCCAAGTGCAGGATGATTTCTCACTGAAGCAAGACCACATGGATGGGCATGCAAAGAACATCCTAATTTAAGCTGATCTGTAGGCAGGCAGCTCTTCTCCAACAGCAAGGACTGAAGATTTATCACAATTCCCTGTCTGTTCTTTAAACAGAGAGTCAAATGGTACAGAAACCTGCAAATGCATCTCCTAGCAATGGCAGCTAATTACCATTCAGGCTTCGGCTCCTATCCCAGCTGCTCAAGGATAATTACCCCTAATGAAAGTGGTGGTGCAGGCTTCTTGGCTCTGCTAAGTTGTCTTAGAATAGCAGACGGCCAAAGACATTTGGCATTCAGTACACCTTGCCACAGAGGAACACTATGGATCCACGTGCCATGGCATCACATTCAGACTGAGAAATTCAGTTGTGAAAAACATATGATACACTCAAAAGCAGAGGAAAACATCACTCCCCAGGATCAGACAGCTCCTCTGTGCCAAGACTGTCTGAAATGCAGCCTGCCTACAGGACAGCACAGCTCCTTAACACAAAGCCATCTGAGGTGACAGACAAGTAATGCTCTTGTTTACAGAGCAGTTAGGACAGATGAGGGTGCCAACAGACAAAGCAAGCTCAGGTGTCGCTGGAGCAAACCCTGGTCTCTTTGGCCACTTTGGCCATTTATTGTTAAACTGTACAAAACACTTCTCACAATGCTAAAAACATGTATTCATCAACAGGGTTCATTCCCACTCTGATTTCCCTTCAGGTCTTAATCTGCTCTTTTGCAAAACATCCAGAGAGCATCCTATCACTAGTCATGTTCCCCAGGGATCAGGGTTGGGCCCAGTCCTGTTCTGATGAACTGGATGAGGGCGTTAAGGGTACCCTCAGCAAGTTTGTGGGCTACACCAAGTCGAGCTGGAGGGCAGAGAGGCTCTGCAGAGGAATCTGGACAGGCTGCATTGATGGGCTGAGGCCAATGGCAGGAGGCTCAACAAGGCCACGTGCTGGGTCCTGTGCTTGGGTCACAACAACCTCAGGCTGTGATACAGGCTGGGGCAGAGTGGCTGGAAAGTGGTCTGGTGGAAAAGGACCTGGGGGTGCTGGTTGACAGCAGTGCAATGAGAGCCAGTTTGTGCCCAGGTGGCCACGAAGGCCAATGACCTTCTGGCTTGGATCTGGAACAGCATGTCCAGCAAAACCAGTTGTACTCAGTACCCTTGTACTCACCTGTGGTGAGGCCACACCTCAAGTTGTGTGTCCAGTTCTGGGCCCTTCACTGTAAGAAAGACACTGAGGTGCTGGAGCAAGTCCAGAGAAGGGCCACAGAGCTGGTGAAGGGTCTGGTGCACAAGTTCTACAAGGAGTGGCTGAGGGAGCTGGGGGTGTTTGGTCTGGAGAAAAAGAGGCTCAGAGGAGACCTTATTGCTCTTTACAACTACCTGAAAGGAGGCTGTAGCCAGGTGAGAATTGGTCTCTTCTCCCAGGCAACTGTTGACAGGACAAGAGTTATGTCCTCCTCAAGCTGTGCCAGGAGAGGTTCAGACTGGACATCAAGAGGAATTTCTTCATGGAAAGAGTTGCTAAACATTCCCCAGGGAGGTGGTGGAGTCACTGTCCCTGGGGGCATCCAAGAAACAACTGGACGTGGCATGCAGTGCCATGGTTTAGTTGGCAAGGTTGTGATCAGTCAAATGTTGGACTCTATGATCTCAGATATGAACTCTTTCCAAACTAAATGATTCTGTGATTCTGTCTTACAGTTTCAGCTCCAGAAAAATGGTATCAATATTTCATGGTCAAGATATTTTAGTTTGATGGCTTTTCCTTACATGTGATACACAGCAAATGGTTGCATAATATTTACCTGTGATTTTGAGAAGGAATGATTCTCACTTGGTCTAGCAGAAACAGTAGGAAAATAATTCTGCTCACCCTCCTTTTCTACACAGCCATAAACAACACAGATAAACCAATGTCAAGATGCAACTTTGCATGACAGAGCTGGGAACTGACAGGGAACATTTACAGAATATTTTTGCAGGGAGCAGCCTTGGGAATTGACAGAGAAGAGGAAATAATAGAAAATTTCATCTTACTTTGAGTTTTTCAAACAAAATTTACCTTTTTCTTTTTTTTTTAACCTTGAAAATACATACTTAATGACTGCAATACCAAGACAGAGCAGAATGACACAGAAATGAAGTTATAGAGAAAAGGGAGAAAGATACACTCTTAGACAAGATGTGACAAACAGAGGACTGTCAATAATGTGAACTGATGAGCTGGAGAGATGTGAAAAAAAATTGTTCCAAAGGATTGAAGAAATAAGGAGTTTCTCTGACAGCAAGATTTTTGATTTGCCAAGGAAGTGGTCATCAAGATGAAAGCACAGGAAGTTGGGAAAAGTGATAGAGAAAAATACGAATTGAGAATGTGGAAGATTTCGGGAACCTTTCCAGCTTTTTTATTTTTTTGAATGTGAATATCATCAAGTTCTATTGCTATTGAGATGAAATGACACTTCTGCCTTTAAGTATGAAAAAGGAAAGGAATGAGGAAAGGAATAAGTGCAATGATGAACAGCTATGAACATAAAGTCAATAAAAACAATAGTTGAGAGAATATCCAATCAATACACTAATGTTATAAATAATGTTTTGGACATGATAGTACTTACTTTTTTCAGTTCACATATGATAAGCCTCAGTAATGCAGAAATTTATGTTTATTTGGCAGTTAGATATTACTGGTCACTTTCTATCCCTGTCTTTGGAAAAATCAAGTACTTCCTAGCAGTAGAGACTACAGGAATCACACAGTTCTTTTGATGCATCACTGCAAGTTTTGCATTCTCCTTCTGCTTGGTTGACAGTTGACTCAGTTTGCCTAGAGAGATGTCTAAGTTGATGACCCTTAATTCCACAGAATTTGAATACCAGATTGGTAACTTATACTTCACAAATACTGAGAAATATAACGTGAGACTCCAGTGAGACCCCAGAGACTGTAGGTTCCTAGCACAGCTGAATTTTAACATCCTAAGTTGTGAGTACACACTGTCATTTACAGGTTTAAAGAATACATAAGTGATTTGTAATTAAAGTTAAATAAAAGCCTTCTGTGCTAAGGCCCTGGACAAAAATGGGAAAAAAAATCAGAATCATTCTTGATGCTCCTTCCAGTATCTAAATAATAAGTGGTCTCAAAGCACTGCATGACCTCATTAAGAAGTGGCATGGTTAAATTGCAAAGCATTTCACTATAAATAGAGCATCTACAGACAATGCTGTACAACAGAAACTAAATTAAGTCTTAACTCTGTAGATCCCTGATATGGCAGGTTTGTTGGAATTCAGGAAATTATGTGAATGCTATTCCAAATCCCACACCTGTGCTTCAGATGAACACCTTATGCTTAGAAGGATTTCAGGATGTGCACAGACACACACAGCCCTATTCAGAAACAACTTACTCTGCACTGATAGCACTCACCCTTAAGTCTTTTTCTTTCTCTTAACAAAGCTGTCAACTCACTGATAAAACTTTCTTTGCTGTCCCTTGGAGATTACCAGTTTATCTAAGATTCTTCTCAATTACAGCATAAAAGAACTCTCCAAGTCCTCACACATGCACTCCATCCATCCAGCACGACGCCCCCTGCTCTGGTTAGGAAGGAAAGAGGATCTTTACGCTCACAGGTTCTGCACACAGGGTGATATGTGACATTGCCCCCTAGTTCTCAATAAAGATCACCCACTCCACTGCACTCAATTTGCTTCCCATCAGCTGTAACAAACCTTACTTATTTCTCTACTCTAGGGGAGAGAAAAACAACCTTAACTAAATTGGGGCTGCTGGTAGGAAGCCATGAAGTCCAAATAACAAGGAGACAAAATGATTTTTCTTTTAACCTTGTTCTCTCCTACAGCCCTAGCACAAAGCCTGGTGATCTGAGAAGTGAGATGTAACCTGCAGATCTCTGCACTGTGCAGCCAGCAGTGAATCCTCCCTCGAAGCCCTTACACAGGTACTTATTGCTTCAGTCACAGCCTCGTCTGATCTGAATGGCAAGGGATGAAAATTAAAGGATCAACAGCATTCAAAATTACAGTCTTCTGTGTCAGCTAAGTGTCAGGCAAGGCAATAGCTCCAGTCCACTTCAATTAGTTTAATTCCCATTTGGAGTGCATCCACCCTCCATCTCAGTGAACAGCTCTGTTCCCTTGTCTCTCTGCCAGACTACTTGGCCTTCTTACGTGATGGTATACATGGAGAAGGATGATTTCTAGGATACAAACCACAATGTACAGTTTATTTTACTACAAAAAAGTCATGGCTTTGTCAAGGATTCTGAACTCCCCCACAAAAATAGGTTTGTCCTGTTTCATGACAATAACTGCACCTAATTTAACACATCATTTTAATTATTGCTAAAAATCAAATAAGCAGCACATTATTTCTGTCTCCTGGGTGAGACTGCAATTTACATCTCCAAAAATAATATAATTCACAGCAAAATTGAAGTCCCAATGTGTATAATAATTTTCTAAAACATACCTACCACTGTCAATTAACCAAAGCCTATCTAAACATTCTCTAATGTACCAGATAATTTAAACACTAAAACAGCCTTTAAAATCCCATAGAATAAATACACTACCTCATCCAAGACAAAGTGATTATCATTTTCATTTCACTCCTTAGACAGTTCCTAATAGGGCCTATTCCCCTAATATATTTCTGCAACATCCATTAAGGATAATGAGAACAATGCACATGAATCAAGTGGGAGACTACAATTCACATTTTCTGGTAGGGACCAGACCGTGACCTCCCTTGCCACACAAGTCTAGAACAGTTCAGCTGAGCAGCTCCTCCACATCTTGGCAAATGAAAGCAGACCAGAATCTTGCCCCAGATTCCTACTATTCCTACTATACCTACTAGGTAACACTAATAAATGAAATATTTAAGGAAATAGCTTGAAAGAAACCTCAGAAATATTCGTGCAATACAGAGAAATAAAGGAAAATATTGTGACTAGCTGAAGAATAGAGACTACAAATCTTACAAAGTAAGTTTATGTACTAATAGACAGATGTATTTCTAGATAACTTACAAAGTAGGTATAAATTACTCCACAGCTGCTGGTGGTGTCATTCTCCTTAGTGTTCTGAGCTGCAGTATCAATTTAGGCCAGCCTAATATTTTGCAATAGATGCTGTTTCCCAAGTTAAAACACACAGCCCCCTGCAACACAGGCAGTGGATAAATGCAACCTGTAAGCAGCAGACTCTCCAGTACAATTATAACACCAGTGCTCAGCACTGTGTCATTATTATAACCCATCCATAGCCCAGAGATACCAAGCAGGAATACACCAGCCTAACTGACCAGGTACTCTTCGACTCTAGAGATGGCTGGTAGAGAATCCCATTACACTCAGGCCAGGAAAATTATACAAGGAGCAAGAAATCTTCATGTGGTATGGGGGAAGTTACTCTTTTTTACAAGCTGAGCTACTCATGTCACCTTTCATTTATTTAACACAGAAATTGGTACCAGGACTAGCAGACTGTGATGCAATGTTTCATTTGTGGAGCCATGGTGTTAGCAATGGTTCATTGAGATTATTTCTCATAAACTACCATTAAAGTACTCTTTGTAATTATGTGGAGCAATTAAGCATAAATTACCAAAAATGACATTGGGCAAAAACGTTTGCATATATTAGCTCTGCTGGCCCCTGTGACTTTACATGGGGAAGAATCTGGAGCTAACCAAAAATATGCCTTGATTGGCACTCGGAGCTAGGCAGAAAAAAATAATATTTTAATCCTATTTAATTTAAAATACTTTTATTAAAGGCATTCATCCTAATCTAGAATCTTTTAAATTATTTACTGAATATCAAAACATCCTGAATTAGAAAAGCCATTTTTAAAGCCTTCTCAGATTGAAACAAAAGAATTACTACACATCTGGCAAAGTTCTTCTAGAAATGCTGTTGTTCTGTTGCAAACAGCCCGTTCTACTGAACAGCAAGGAAGAGAATTTGGTCCTTTTTCAAAAACTCTGTACAGATTAAAAGAAAGTTTATTTTGTTTCCAAATGTTGAGTGTTTACGTACATGTGCCTCCACTGCACATTAATATATGCTCTAAACCATCTGTAGGAAACTGAATACCACAAGAATCATACCTTTCAGTGTAAAAACTTAATGAATACATGGAGTCATTTCTCTTGTCTTCCTTGTCTGTGTTGTCTATGTCTATATCCAAAAGTGCTGAGTGCCATAATCTTAGAATGCAGAAATAATATTTAAAAAATAAAGAACAAATATTTTCTAAAAATTTGTGTATTTCTGTGTATTTCTTTTTTGATATTTTTTTTACGATGCCATTAAAAATACCATATTTAAAATAAGCTTCTTCTTTCACTTTGAGAGAAAAGCAGACAAAATTAAAGGTCTATTTAGTTTGATCAAAAAACAATACAAAACATTTGTTTGGTCAAAAAACAGTATACATCTGTAAACCAAAAAGCAAATGTATGTCTAATAAGTTAAACATCATAAGCACTAGAGAAAAAACCAAAGTTGTTTCCCTCTTAAACAGAGAAATATTTTCTTGTCCTATACCACCACAGTCAATGAAAATCTGACAGTTAGTATTAAGCCTATAGTCTTTCCAGTCACCAAGATAATAAAAATACTTATCTTCAGTCATCAGCATTTTTTAATCCACAAATTATTAAGTACTTTTGTACAGTCAAAAACATTTATCAAAAGTAATTATAATCACCAATTATCCTTTTAAGAAAAGTACACTGTATCTGCTAGGAAGCCTTTTTCCTTCTCCTATAAGAGCAGCTTCACACCCCCTGTCAAGTTACTGGAATCATATGTAAGTGCTCACATGTAAGTGGATCTTACTGCTCCAGGAAGCAACCTACAAAATCCTCACTTTCATGAGTAGGTTTCATAAAATATTTTCATGTCTTTACACTCTCTGTTACTATCATTTTGATAACAATTGCTGCTATGTTTGTGTATTAAATGTACAGGGCTCAGAACATCATCAGAAGAAAACCACAGTATGAATTCTGCTTTGTTCAGGAAGTGTTTGTTGTGAGCCATGGAGATTTGCACCCAGAGTTTTATCTTGTTGAGAAGATTCTGTGTGTTTCATAAAAAACTGGGTAATAGGTTGATAACAGCATGCAATGCCAATTTGATGACTGATGAGAAAACATAGTGTGTTCAGAATCAAATACTATCCCTAGAGCATTCCCACAGCATGCATAGAGTAATTTGGGACAGGCATCATGATTTCTTCAGCTATTTTCCATCCCTCCTAAACAGAATAGGATTGACAGATGTGAACATTTAACACACTTCAGCTTTTCCTTATGACCTCTGACATGGCCACCCCTGTTCTTTATTATTATATATGTGCAGAAACTGTGTGTTGACTGAAAATCATTTGTGGTGGCTTAATTCATGGATAGATTCTATTCTATCCTGCTCTGATCTCTTCTATATCCACAAATAGCTGAAGACATTCAACACCTTTTACCTCTCACTGATTTACCTCCAAAGAGAAGCTACTCAGGAACTGCCAATATAAGTCTGTAGCTTCTCTCTGATTTATTCACTTGCTAGAAAGGCATATCAAGTTTCTAAACACTCAAACACAGGAGTTCCAACAACACAGAGAAAATAAATTCCGTCTTTGACCTTTTTTAAACTGCTCTTATAGCATCATTCTATAAGACTGAATTCATTATTCTATGCCATATATTCCATTCAGTGACTGCAAGACATTAGCTAGGATTAAAATCAGGTCAGCAGCACTAAGAATATACAGCACTTTATCCTGAAGAATTCAAAGGCACCAAAACACCCCAAAATGGTCATAACTGATCTGTTTGCTCTAGGATTCAGTATTCTCTGTGGCAAGCTGATGGTCCTCTTTCAGTTGTTTATGAAGAGTAACAATGAACACCATTTAAAAGATCGATATTTATAAAAGAATATGATGAGGTCAGGACAGGCTTTAAAGGAGGAAATGGCATTACTGCTATTCATGACATGATAATACCCAGGGCCTCTGGGTATGATATGACATGATAATAATGCCAGCACTGCTGTGTTAGTTATTTTACAAAGAATGGGAAGTAAATGGACCCATCACATGAAAAAAAAAATTAAATATATAGGTAGATATTGATAGAGAATGTGCCAGATCACCAGGGTCACAGCGTCTCATGTGAGAATTTGAGTCCATACAATTGATCAATTTATTTATTCATCTGCCCACAATACTAAACACCTCTTAAATTAGTTCCTTTATAAACCAGTTCCTCCCTTGCAGGTAGTATATCTGTAGTGGTACATCACACCATCCAGGGAAGTAGGGACATCACAGAGATTAGCCGCACCTAAAACCTTAATCAATGAGGACAGAAATAGAGTATTTCCAGTTAGGTCCATCTCCATCCAGTCAAGGTGGTTGAACTATACAAAATCTGTAACACTTTCTCCCCTTCCCCACCTACTCTCTACATATGGATATTGCGTAGGGGTACCCAAATTACAGGTGCACGCATATCCCAACTCATTATCTGCATATATTACTTGCTATTTCAGCAGAAAGTCCTCAATCACAGGCACTATTGCTCTGCTTGCCAACGGGAGTTAGGTGAAGACCTCCTGACCTGAGGCACGAGGTCTATAGTGCGTGCTGAAGAACTCCATTTGCCTGCTGGCAGCTCAAATAGCCCTAAGCGCTTGGTGGGTGAAGCACCGCGGCAGCAAAAGCAACACGTTGGCGTCGGATCCCGCGATCGGCGCGGGTTCCTTTGGGATCGGGGCAGGTTCCTTTGAGATCGGCGCGGGTTCCTTTGGGATCGGGGCAGGTTCCTTTGGGATCGGCGCGGGTTCCTTTGGGATCGGCGCGGGTTCCTTTGGGATCGGCGCGGGTTCCTTTGGGATGGGCTCGGGGAGAGCGCCGAAGCCGAGCGGCATCCCCTGGCGCCCTCTGCTGGCGGCTGGCGCGCAGACACGGAGCCGCCGCTCGGAGGTTGGGCCCGGTCCCTCCCGGCTCCATCGGTCCGCACCGCCCTGGCAGGTGGAGGGGTGTGTCCTCTTCGTATCGAAGAATTTCGGCAATCTTCATGGTGCACGTCTGAGAGTATCCAGTGACAGTCATATTAGCTTGTGACAGACAGCAGATATTCACGTGTATTTTGGGGTGAGCCATGCAGGTACTGTCCTAAATGTAACAATCGTGCAGACCCTGTTTTCAGCAAGGCTCCTTCTCTGTGGCATTTTCCTTGGCCTTCAGTATAATATCAGTGATGAAAACCAACGCTAGGGAGGCAGTCTCGTCTAATGTGCAGGTAAACTTGCCCTGGAGCCTGGGTTCTGTTGGCTGTGCCCGTGCCGGAGCAGGTGACTGTTGACATGCATTATTTACATTGCAGTAGCACCTGGAGACCTCCAGAGCAGGGCAGGGTGGGGGCACTTCTCTGATGTGAACTGTTAACAAAAACTAGGCTCGGCCTTCCAAGGTAACAACATGCAAATGGAAAATGAAATAAATATTCTGTGATAGGGCACCAGAAGTACGGTGTCATTAATTTGGGTTCCAGTTTCTCTATCTGAAATGAACTTTGGGATGTTCACATGAAAGGTGAGTGTGGATTTTTAAACACTGGTATTACATTATGTGGGAGGTTTTTTGACACATTTTCCTACAGTAGCTTTTTTCCCTGGAACAGGTAACACTGAATCTTTTTGTAGACTGTTTCCATGATGACAAGATACAGGACTGTGCAATACCTCAATTAAATGTTTGCTTTACAACTAGAAGTAAAAAAACTACATCTGAAACCTTCATCCTTGGTAGTTATCTCACCCATAGTTGCAAATGATCATCTTTAAGTGAGGTTCAGAGCCAGAACTTCCATGTAAGCAGTCTGTTACTCGAAAAGATATTCATTCAGCTGACATGACCATGAAAACCTCAGAAGTTTAAAAAACAAAAATAAAAAAATCACTGCAAGTTTTTCTTCTTTGGATTTTACCTCCTGCAGCAGCTGCTTTTTAGATGTATGTGTACATCTCCCTTCCCTTGCCTGCACACACACAGAACTAGCTGCAACGCAAAAATTCAATTCTCAGTATCAGGCTGTCATCACAATAAAGTAAAACTGCTCATTTTTAACCAAAGGAAACTTTTTTATGACTTGCTCCTCCAATAAAGCCATCATCCCATGCTAACGAGGTGCTGTGAGATAGCTCACATGGTCCTGCCCAGGCGCTGCTCCTCGCCTCAGCAGGAGGAGCGGGAGGAGGCTCAGTGCAGCTCGACCTGCCTGCTCCCTCATACTCAGGGAGATGTCACCTCCTCCTGACCCCATCCTTTGAGCAAAATTAAGAGCCTTTCCACTGGAATGCAGTGCTACAGGCAAACATGCCCTAAGGAAATAAGAAGAGCTATCAAATCAGTAAAGCCTTGCAGGATGAGGCCCTGTCTCTATCTTTCTGTGATATGCTTTTCCAGTTCTCAAAAGCTGTGTCACTGCCAAACCTCAAAACTGCGGCTTCCACATCATTGATGTTCACATGAAGGAGCTTCTGTCTTGTTTAGTGAACTAAAGTGAATACATTTTAAGCTAAATTTTAATTAACCACTTATTTGCACTTACGGTAACATGTTCCTAAACACAGGTTGGAGAAAGCACTGCTGCAGTTTCCTTTTATCCATTTCTCCTAAATTCTCTCAACCAGATTCTTAAAAGGTAGCTAAACATAAAAAGGATAAAATTTATTATAGCCACAAAGAATAGAATTAAGGGGAGTTAGAGAGGTAAAGTGGCAGCTCCAATTTTCTTATCTTTAAGCTGGTAGAGCTCTCTGCAGAAGACTGTGCTTCTTCTGCAAACCCTGTGTATGCGTACACACATAAGGCAATGGAGTTTTAATAGAACAGTTTCTTACTAAACAAGGTCAATTTTCATTACTGTTACGAAGACAATATTATGAAAAAATAGAATATTTGGATGTAATATGGTGAAAAACTTAAAACACTGCAATGATTTTTAATAGGCCCTCTAACAGTTTCCTATGTGCTGCTTTGGCACAGGCTGCATCTTTTCTGTCGCTGTGAGACTGGGAATAGCTACCAATATCCCCACTGGGGGCTAACATCGTATGTGCCAGCCATGCTTAGCACAGCCTGGAAATAAGACTCCAAAGATTTTACTAAGGGTTATAAAGAGCTGGTAGGCACAGAGCCCACATCAATGAACATGTCAGTCCATCTAGCTGATGGACCACGTCTTGCAATCATCCACAAGGAATGCTGCTGCCCTGTCTGCCACTCAGTCACATAACTACTATCACTGCTGAGCTTGAATTCTGTCATGCCAACAATCTCATCAGAAATAGGAGAGGTATGAAATACCCTGAGTCTGCACTGCAGGATTGCTGCTGTAAAGTCACAACTCCTCAAAACACCCCTACCCAGCCCCTGAACTCTTGCAGGACTAAGTCCATAATTTAATACAAGTCTAAAATATCGCTTTGATCAACCAACATACCCTGGAGATGTCTTCTCTCAAACAGGCATGTTGAACTGCTTAAACCTGACCTGCAAGTGACTGCAAAAATGCACCTGAGAACTACTGATTTATGGAGCTGACTGAAAAACTACTTCCCCTCTAATACAACAGGCAACCACAGCTCTGGAGACACATGCTGAGGAAACCATTCCCAAACAGGTATCTCACACACACCTCCTCCAGTCCAATAGTTTGTGGTTCCCACTGGCCTTTACTTTATTTGGGACCCACAAGTGCAACATGTAAACACACTTAATGATAGGCTAATGATAGGTTAATTTCCTACCGCTGGGATGTCCCAAACTATTTAATGGGAAAGACCAAATTCAGCTGGATGACTTCCAAGTATCCTATTATGAATGTGTTTAAAATGGCAGTGATTCAGAGATGGAGATCCATAATACAGCCTAGGACAACAAATCACCTTCTGTCACATAATGAAGGTCAATCAACTCGGGTTCTGTGGGACTGAGGGTGGCAGCAAGTTTTAGACATAGATATTTGCTTGATGTCTAATTCAGAGCCTATGCTTTGTGCCTGTTAATAAATGTGTCCTTGTAAAATCCCTGTGAAGTAGAAAAGTAGTGTTATCCTGATTTTTCACAGATGGAAAATGGAGACACAGAGAAATTAAAGGGGAGAGGCTGTCTCTAGGGTACGCATGACGCAAAACAGCCAAATCTTTATAGGTCAAAACTGCCACTTTGAATTGCACCTAGCAACAGATGGGAAGCCAGATTCATACCATTATGTGTCCTTTTCAGCAAGGAGAGAGAAAATAACCAGTGTAAAAAAAATACAGCTTATTTTTGCTATTATTGTTTGTTAAGGACTGCTAGAACAGAATGTGCTGTGGAGGAGATGGAGGGGAAATGGTGATTATTGCAAGGGTAACATTTACCTACAAATCTTGTAATCAAGGAGTTGCTTTTCGCACCAGTCTATTCCCAGCAGCTCTAAAATCTCCCAGATGAGTAAAGACATTTGGTCTCTAGCCCAGTGTGCTCCCTCAAAGGAAGTAAAGTAAATAGAAAGCCAGCAAAAAGAGAAAAGCCAGGCTTATCAGGCTGTTGCTGCTCTATCTCTTGCTGCCTTCCACAGTTTGCAGGGCACATGAAAAGTAGAATAAATACCCAGTTACATTTTGCTTATCATCTGACACATTTCACAAAAAAAAAGAAAGAGATCCACTGAGAGTTTTCTCTTTTTAATTCTGTCTGCTGCTGACAGAAGGGGTGCTTAGAATCAGACAGAAAAGATAAAATGGTTTTAAATATGTATATATTTAAGAGGTTATCTCAAAGGAAAAAATATTTTTCTGCTGTGGTTGGCTGCTATCTTAGCTCTGCTTTAAACATTTATCTGATGAAATCACTGCATTCCTCAAAAGAGATGGTTCGTGAGTCCTCAGATTCTTACGGCTAACAAATAATTAAATAGCCCAAACCCCGCACTTTTAACAGTAAAGTGCCTGACTCATGATGCCTAGTTAAAAACCCAGCAGGTTCAGCATGGCCCCCTGCCTGGTGGGGTAATGCACTCTCACACAGAAGACAGCAGGACAGGATTTTGGCCAGGCACCTCAGCTCAGGAATCCCACAGCATTTCAAGCAGCCCCTGCAAACAGGATACAGAGGGATTCATCGTGGAGCCACGCTGACAGCCCGGACAAGAGGCATTAACACTGCAGAAATTAAAGCAAGATGAATTAAGGACATCAGCTTTTCTTTGGGATTAACTGATTTTATTTGGGAAGAGTGTCAGCTTTTTAAAACTACTTCTAATTTGAGACTGCATGGTTTGAAAGCCTGTTTTTAAAGCTATGGTGGTGACCCCAGTTCAGACAGCAATACAAATGGAAGACTACTTGCTAATATTTATAGTTCTTTGGCATCCAGGTGTCTCAGAGCATTTTAGAGACACTTGTGAGAGGAATTTCTAAAAACTGTAAATCACATAGGTGATGGAAAAAAAGAGACAAACAGATACAGAGGGTTAAATGACTTCCATGAGGTTGGCTGAACACCTGAAAACCTAAGTCAAGTCCCTTACACTCCACTTCCATGTGGTTTTATTTCACAGCAATTGAAAAGTCCTGTCCCACTGTTATTGTTTCACTCCTATTTTTATTTTAGCATTTTGTATAGTATAACCTGTCAAAGTACAAACTTCTAAGAGGAGTCACAGGTAATTTGATAATTTCTACATGTACCCAAAATTATGAGAGAAATTACTTTAGAAATAATTAAATTAGATTAATTCAATCTGGAACAAGTCATGTAAGGGAGGAAAAATATAACTTGCTATCCCTTTACAAACATTCTGAGCAGTAAGTTATGGACTGCTGTCAGACTGGTGGAAAACCCAAAGGATCAACACAAGATGACCACAACATTTTGTATCCAAAGAAACCTCTAATTTCAACCTCGATGTTTGTAAATACAAATCATCACATAAATGGTGAAGATCTGCATGTGTTAGAAACACCAACTGCTGATCTGGAGTTCTAGTAATCTTCCACAGCACTTCTTTTCCCTGACAGTGTGAAAAGAAGTGGCTGGTACAACAGCTGCAACTTCAATTACCTGTGAGGACATAATTCTAGATGCACACTGTCTTCAGAGTGAAAAACACAACCCATTTCTTGTACTCCAGCCAATCCTGGATTTAACATGACAAGAAAACTAAAAAATCTGCAAGCTGAGTGAGATACTAGGTCATGTATCCTTCAGAAATACAAGAAGGGAAGGAGGGGGAAGGAGGAAGGGAGGAGGGGAAGATCTTGAACTAGATTAATTTAATTATGGATAACCTACCACCGTGCACTTCATGGAGGTGAGCACTGATAAGCCCCCATAAGAACTGAAAAGTCTTGAAGTCAGGGATCACAGTTTATCTGGAATGGCAGAAAACCTGCCTGCCTGCCCTAGAAGGGGCTTGGCCAAATCCAGTTTGATTTCCTAACAGATGCTACAGAGAACCATACAAATTAATTAAAAGGTAATGAAGGAAATTATGCCTTAGATTGTACCAAGAACTCTTGTATCCAATATCCATTCAGTGTAGCAGCCAGGAAGGGATCTGCAGGAAAACGTAGAAGAGAAACTGGGGAAAACTTCTCACAGCATCTGGACTTTTCAAGTGACTGGCCCAACTCTGCTACATCTCACCATGTGGAAATGATCTAGCACCTTCCCAAGTGCCTTTGCCTTCCTTTCCTACAAGTGGCAGCAACAATCTGAGGGATGGGGGCAAGGGAGGGAAATTGATGCTGACAGAAGGTCCAAAAAGGGTAACTCATGCCTTGAACACAACTAGTTCAGTGGTTAAATGGAATAAGATGTACCACCCAGGATGTAAAAGGGGATTCCACGCTCTGTACTTCAGACAGGCCAACAGTTCACTGCCAACCTGAAGATTGATGATTATTAAGAAGAAAAGCTACAACTGTTGACATTATACATATCCAAGCTGCACTTGTTCCAAGATTTAAAAAAAAAAAAATCTCTCACTGCAAAATATCCATTATCAGAGATATAAGATGTGGCAATAGCACAGGAGTGGAGTTTATAATCCTGCTTCTGTAGCTCAGCCCAGCCAGGGCTCCACACAGCTCCAGTCCTGCTTGGGAGGAGCTGAAGATGAGCCATGCAGTTGAAGAGAGTACAAAGCAGACCCGAATCAGCTTTTCTTTCCCAAAAGCATCCTCTCTGGGACAAAACATCAAAAGCACCTGCACAACACAGAGTCAGAGAGGTAGTTCTGGATATTCACAAGGCCAAAAATCATCCATATTTTGAGTATATCTTCCTAACAGCAATTCTAAATATATCATAGCAATCACAAGACACATCTTATGACTCACTTTAATTTTGAATACAACTCACTTATCAAGAATTAACTTAAAAAGAATGACTTCAGGTTGATTTGAATGGTTCTTATCCATCTGCAGTGCTGGAAAGTTGTTCAAATTTCTGTACTACATATCTTGAAGCACTTAATGCAAAAGCTTTATAGTTCACTTCTATAAATTGTAAATCCCAAACAAATTTTTCATCATTCTTCCCTTGTATAACCTCTCCTTACTTGTAGGTAATTAAAAAGCAGGGTCCCAAATTGCCTGCTCTTGTAACATCATTCTAGGGGGAAAAAAAGTTAAAAATTATAAAATTGCTCCAACACTTTTGGAAATTACCTTTGCAAATGCTGACCCTGAGTGCAAACATGAACAGAACAGAAATAAAGTTAGAACAGACAAGCCAGGTCACCAAGAAATACATTCTCCTTACATTGCTATGTAAACATATAATGGAGGGAATCTAACACCTGGAAATCACAGTGAAAAGCCTAAGAGAGGTGGAATATAGTCAATGATTCCCAGAATTCAGGCCAAAGAAAGAATGCAACATTTGTTTCCCTGGCGAACAGGTTCTAGAGTTCTCCCTGCTTCAGTCCATTAAAAAACTTGCAATAAAAATACATTTTATGCCTTAAAGCTTGAAATAATCTATGCAAGAATGGATTTTTTCCATGTTTGCTCTTATTTAATCAAGTGAAAAATTTCATTTCACTGAAGTTTACTCTGTATGATTTCATCAATGCACAGTAGTAGCAAGTAACTTAAGCATTTGTGTTCTCAGATCTTAATCTTTATGATGTAGTTCTTAAATCTGCCACTTTCCTATTTGGAGGGTAACTAACAACGGAGTGCATTCATTCCATCCTTTCCCGACCAAGCAAAACACTCACTGGGATTTCCTTTTCAAGCCTGCTAATTGAAAACATTCTGCAGTTTATTAGTCACTATACAGATTATCTGCTGACATGCAAACTCTCACTCATTCCAGACTTGTTAATTAACATGTAATTACTGATCCCACAGAGACTGGACTGCAGGTGTGATGCTCTGGGTCCTGCTCTAATAACCGTTCCTCTCAGATGCCGGCATAGATGGAATACACAGCAACTGCATTTTCCCAGAACACCATCCCACCCTCCCCAAAAGGGCTCAGGCTCTGTTTCAGTTTTAGTACTTTCTTTTTTTCTTTTGTTTTTCTTTTGGTTTTCTTTTTTCCTTTTTTTCCTTTTTTTATTTTTTTGGTCTGTGTTTCTTATGTGCAACACCCACCCACAACTTAGCACAGAAAAACAACAAAAATCTGTGCTCTCCCATCAGCCTTGCTCAGCAGGAGCTGGCCCAGGGCAGCTGTTCTGCATGGTGAACTTGAATGGGAAGACCTAGAGGAAAAGAATGGCAGAGGATGAAGGAAAGAATAACAAGGAAACAGACAGATATTCCCTGTCATTTCGGTGACCACCTAAACGATGATCTCACCTACTGGTGTATTCAATGCAAGGCAATTCTCAGTTAAGTCTCTTATGGAGCACTAATCTCAACATTAAAATACTACCTTCCAATCAATTACTCTTATATGAAGCCTCATGGTACCATAACTATTCCCTTCACATATTCTTTGGATAATGGGATGTTCAAGAAGAAACCTTTTTCAAATCCCTTGCCACTGAATTTCGTATAAGATCTTATATTTCAATTCCTATTTCCTTTGAAATGTTTCAAAGAGTCTTTACTCAAGGAAGACAAAATGGTTATCAAATAGTAACAGTGAGAGTATAAAGGCACTGCCATGGAAAGTTGGGTCAGATTAAACCACCTACAAGTTTATAATTCCTTATTAGCAATGTTATACTGGTCATGGGATATGGTCAAGAACCAAGTCCAGAAGGAATTTTATTAAGCAAAGTACAATTGTCACAGATAAGTACATCCAAATTTAAAACAACTAGGAAACTTGACTGTTAAAAGCATGTAGAATAGGCCCATAATTCTATCACAGAAGTCAGAAGTAAAACTGCCCTTGACTGCATCCAGTGGGAACAGACTATATTTACTGGATATAGTCTTGAAAGCGTAATCCTACATATATAGGGATTAAGAACAATTTCTGAATCCTTGGGAGAGAATCTCCAATAAAAACATGACCAGAAGTCATGAAAATTACCACCTCAGATGGACCCCTAAAATTTTCTGCATTGTGGTTCATTATGAACTGAGTATGATCATGACAAGCAAGTTTTCAATACCCTTTCGCTATCCTGTTAGAGGAAACAAAAGATTAAACTGTTCTAAGTAAGAGGCACATTCAGTTTGAAAGCTCCAGTTTCATTTACTGGATTTCAACAACAAAATCTTTGCAACAAGAACACTGTGCTACTCTTAGGACCTTCTGGACCTGCATGGACTCACCTTTGTATTCATTGTCAATTCAGTGTTAACTACACTGTTTATGAACCTTTCCAGAAGGAAATGGATAAGAAAGATGGGGCTAGTACAAATCGGTTAAGAGAGTCACTAAGGAAAGGGACTTTGGGAGTTAAATCTTTTTCACAAGATATACTGTCTGGAAAGTGGCTGTGCATTTGCATCAGAGGAGAGATCAAGTCTGTCTGAAACAAAAGCACAACCTGTCAAGAGGAGGAACAGGGAAAGAGATGATTGCGAGATTGTCAGATCTGGGTCAAGATATTAAATCAGAGCAGAAGTAGTTACTTTTATTAAACATGACACATTAACAACATTAAAGACCAACATTGTCTCAATAGCCATGGCACTGGTACAGAAAGCTGTAGCAACATCAGCCTTTCTGTATTTAGAGCAACAACATGTTTCAACCTGGTCTTGCACATGGGCATTATAGGACACATCTCTTCAAGGCACTGGCTTCACAGGGACTTGAAAAAACTAAGCAGTTCTGAAACTTTGACAATTCCTAGCCAAGCATTTGGTCCACCATGCTTATGATGTGATCCTGACCTCGCCAACTTCTCTCTACTAAGGATTCAGGAAGGGCCTGTTGAAATCTCCCATCAGTGGCAGATTTAGAACAGACTCCATGCCATGTATTTCACACAACTGAATTTGGCAATATAAATGGACACATTATGCAATGTAGGAAACTTTATGCACTGGAATTTTATGATAATTCCTACCTTGGCTACAAGAAGGACATTTTATGCATCTTAGTGACTAAAGCAGACTGAAGAGAAAACTAAAGCTCTGAAGCAGGAAAATGCAAGACAGTTGTCCACAAAGTAACAGTAGGTAAGAAAAAACAGATTTACATAAGCAACGATTAAGATGATCTGCTCAGCTTGACAGTAGATGTTTTATCTGTAAACTGTTCCAAAAAGTCAGTGAAGATATTGCCTACAGAACATAAGTTAGAGCAAAATCCAGCTCTTTAAGAGTTAATGTAATTCTAGGAGAATAAAGCAAATTCTGCTTCTGACCCTGTCCGTGATACATCAGTTTTCATCATTGTGAAGTGGCCTGACCTCTTCCTCCAAGCAGAATGATGAAAAACAGCTACTAAAGCTACCCACTTTCAGATCCTGGCTTCTAGAAAAGAGGCAGTTGCCCCTCTTTCTGAGTAAGAAAACATGGAAAAGGATTACCAGAAAAGGTCACACTCAGCCAAATCTATGAAAGTGTTCAAAGGCTTTTTCATACCTGGATAACATGGGGAAAGGCTCATCAGGAGAGCCACAGCACTGTACAGTGTCACTGAACAGCTTCCAACCTCTAGTTTGCTGCTCTGCTGAAAAATTAGGAAAATAAATGGTGAAAGGATACACATCAAGAGCAGGAACATCCTATTTATTTCTCTTTCCATTGCTGACGCTGTTATTCATAGGTGGGGTCCTGAAAGGGTTCCTTTACACTTCCAGTACAAACTTACATGGGGTTTTCTCCTACCTCAATTTAATCTCAAATAATATCCAAATAAGCCCATCAGCCTTTTGGAAGGATGACAAAGAGACTGCCTATCAGCAAACAGTCACATAATGACTTTCGCAGCACATACCCTTAAACCTGTGCTTTCAGGTAGCGTCTTGGACGCTTTCTCCTACAGACTGTAATGCTAATATAAAATATACACCTTGAAAGAGGAGAAAAACTGGTTACAACAGAAAGAAAATGCAAGCACATTTTTGTGTTCTAAAGAAAGGTCAGAGAAGATGTGAGTTAGAAGTGAAATACATATGGAGGATCCTCAAGTAAAAATTATTTGTATAACTGAAAAGAGAACAAAAACTGAGTAAGGGATTGATAAGAAACTACTAGTTCTTTAATATTCTGCCATCTCTTCTGTGGCGGTGTACATTTTGGGTTTTCAAATAATTCTGTATGTTTCTGTTATTTGTTTATAATGGTTTGGTCTGACACTCCCATCCCTAAACCCCGGTGGTCTTTCCCTGGTGATAGACCTTGTCAATCACCTTGTAAAAACTTGGAAGATTCTGGTGAAGATGCCCTGTGATTTGGCAGAGTCCTCAGGTTCCCACCTTTCTTCATTTTATCCCTGTTCTGGGTCACACTCCCCCCTCCTGGATTGGTTCTAGGTTCCCCCTGCTCAGTGTACACCCCTGGGGTACTTAAAGTGAGGACAGAGGGCCAGAGCTCGCTTTTGCACGTGGGCAGCTCCCTGGGTAGAATAAAGCCCAGCGATACCCACGTGAAGAGTCCACTCTTTTCTTCCACGCTGCCGACCACGCTCTAGCCTGAGGTTCAGACCCACCAATCCTTCCTTATATGGTGAGAGAGCAAGCTAGCCAGTAAAGCAGCTCAGAACACCAACATACTCTTCCTTATTTTTTAACCTCAGAATAAGAAATGTGTAATACTGTTTATGTGTATTTCTTTTCCTGAGATTATATTCAGCTCTGGAAAAGGTGAAGAAAACAATGACGTTTTCTCAGACCAATACTTCTGCTCAATAATTAATGGAAGAAAGTGAAATCTGGAAAGAATAAAGAATGAAATCAAAACCTATTCTTTATCCAGTCTGGGGTTGTTATCTAAACTGTTATTCATAAGACAGCATGGTTTGCATTAATGAGCTACTGTTTCAAGCTCAGTGTTTACAGATCACTGCAGTACCACAGAAATCTTTCAGTATTAAATACACAATTCTGACTCATTGCAAGACTCTTCCCAACTTTGCATGCTCATTAATGCATTCCATGGCAGAGTTAGCTCAGTACACAGATGTTATAACAACGTACATGAATGTGATGACAGTAACAATGAATTGAAATTTGCATCAAATGCAATCTCATTGATTGATCATATCCAATTTGAAAATTTAAATACATTAATAAAAAATATTCTAGTAGATGACAATAAGATTCTAACTTGAGTAATTTTCAAAAAAATATCATTCCAGCTTAACACTTCATCTTGATTTTATACATCTTAATTTTTAAAACCCATAGTACTTAAACTTGGAAAGAAGTTTAATCAAAAAAACAGAAAACCTAAGTGTTGTCCTAAATTAATGACACCTCAAAAGAGTGCTTTAGATTTCTATTTACTTGCTGTCCCAATCAGACAGTGAGGACACCAGAGATCCAGATGGACAGAGATGACAGTGACAGCCTGCCATCCTTGGGCTAGCAGGTCCAGCATACACAACCACGACCCCCCAAACCCACCTGAAGGGTGCTCAACAGAAGAGGGTTGGGTTTGGCTCCTGCAGCTGGTGCAGCATCATTGCCACATCTTTGTAAGGCAAGGTAAATGCTTGTGCAAGAAGAATTATACTCAGGTCTTAATGCCTACTTCCTACCTCCCATCCAATGGGGAAAACACCAGTATTCTACAGCAGCATGGGTTGTATTTACTGAAATGACTGGATTCAAGTCAATGGGACAACGCCCACAGTCCTGACATCCTGATTTCTTTTCCCTTGTAAAATCAAGTACTAGTGAAGGAACGTACTTCAGACTCCTTTTTGACATTCTTGGAAGCAGGTGAGTTTGAAGAATTGTTTCACCTCGCAGAGAGGAACCCAAGACAAAATATTGGCTTTCAACATCTTTTATCTTTTAGAACAATTCAGAGGAAACATTACACCTGTAAATAATAAAAACACTACCAATTACACAGAGTCTGCCTTTTCACCTGGTGACCTGTATTGTACAGACTTCAGTCCCTGAACAATTCCTTCTAAGCCCAGTCACTGGTTTGTTTTGTACAGCTACACAGATGTGATCACTGTATGTGAACACCTCTCCAGAAGTCCATCCACTGCAGAATGACATAGTCTTTAAAATAAATTATTTTTAAATATGCAGTGAATCGATTACAGATTGAGTTAATATCTTTAACATAAATTGAAGGCTTCTTATTAATGTAATAGACTATGGATCATATCCTGAGGGTGCTCAAACCAGGCCCACCTATTTTTTTAAGAGCCTAAACACATGGCTTATTTTTTAAAATTGCTGGAACCTTAACAACTTGCAGTGATTTCAAAGCTCAAGATTTTTGAAAAACAGTACGGTATATATTTTAAACATCTAAACACAAGCTTACTGGAATTTGCAAAGGAAATTCTAATAAATACCTATGCAATTAATTTACAGACCTTGGGCAGTACCATTGGAAGAATCTTACTACAGATGCTTCATTTATATACTGGTGGCTGTAATCCAGTGAGGCATTTTAATGCACCAGGAAAAACACAAACACTTATCCCAGCACACTTCATTATCATCTCAAATTCACATTACCACAACTCTGATACCCTTTTGCACTCTCCCAGGCCACAGACAGGTAATCCCACAGAGCTCAAACCTCTTACACTGAGATTTAAGGTAGATTATGTTGCTGGGCTTTCACTGTTGTACCTCAGCTGATGCAAGGTCATTTATTAAGCTTTAATAAACTGATTACAAGCCTGAGCCCTACGTTTCCCCTGAAGGTACCAGCAGTTGCTGAGAGTCATGGAGTTACAATCACTTAAGAAGTTACCACTTGCCAACTATTCTGTGTGGATATTTATATGAAGCATCCCTAGAGGTGGTTTAAATCAATTTAACTTACAATTAGTCATTCTATACTCAGTTGTGTCTGTACCATATACAATGTAATTTCAAACTGCATCACTGAACACCATGCAGTTGCCCTTAAAAATGTATCTGACTCAGACAGGTTTAATTTCCATAAGTAAACATTCAGATGCAAATTAAACTGATGTAACTGTTTTTAAAGAAATGAACAGTTGTGCATGAAAGACTACGAATCCATTTAAACACATCTGTGTCTTTTTACTCATTGTTAAAGTAAATTTTAGACTATATTTAGAGTATGTCGGATAGTAGAGCTCTAAAATACCTGTTTCACATAGCTTTTTGGATCTTTAAGGATTACCAGTAATAATTACCAAAGAGTCAAACACCAACTATACACATTATTCTTTATATGATATTATTTTATATACAACTTTATAGGTAAACCTTCATTATATTGATAAAGGAGATGAAAGGCAGTCTAGCAAGGAAATGTTGAATTAAATTTAAACGTGCTTCAGGAACTGCCTATTAGTGAATTGCTGTAGTTTATATATAACATGCCATTCCATGATTTCATAGAATCACAGAATAATTTAGGTTGGAAAAGACCTTTAATACTATCAAGTCCAACAATTCCAGGTGCCAAAACACCACTGAACTATGTCCCAAAGCACCAATTGTGCATGTTTTTTAAATCCCTCCAGGGATGGTTATTTCACCACTATTTTGGACTCCCTGTCCCAATGCTTGACAACCCTTTCATAAAAAAGCTTTTCCTAGTATGTAAGCTAAACCTCCCTTGTGCAATTTGAGGCCATTTCCTCTTGTCCTCTCACTTGCTGCCTGGGAGAAGAGACCAATCCCCACCTGGCCACAACCTCCTTCAGGTATCTTTTTGTTAGTGAATTTACATCTATTACTGTTCCAGAAGGAAAAGACTAAATTTAGAGAAAATGTAGGCAAATCCATGACCTTCAAAAGAAATGGGAACATCTGCTCATTTCTTTAAATAACTGCAAAACTAGAAACATGAAGAGAATTTGCTATGAAGAACTGTCTAATGCTTGTATGTAAACTATCAAAATACAGTGTCAGTGGTTCCTGGCAGCATTCCTCAACAGGATGCTGCAGAGAGCACTGGTAAGAAAAGGTCCATAAGAAGTAGATGAAAACTGTTTTTTATTGAGCACCTGTTTAAACAGCAAGGGTCAAAGCTGAAGCTCTCTAGTAGCATCCAAATGCTGCCAAAGGGTAAATGTCAGATTGTCTTTGGTATATTACAAATTATTACAAAGCAAAAATCATTGTCATTTAAAAACATTACTCATCTGGAAAGGAAAAATTACAGATGTCTGCACACAATATAAATAATACACGCCCAATTATTTGCAGAATCAAGGCATAAAGTTACAGATTTAGAAAGTTCAAATTTTATACTATTTAAAGGAAGTTTTGAGCTTTTACTTTGTTGTACCTAATCCTATATCTTTAGGGGTCATAATGATGAACTGCAACTGAGTTCACGATTTGAGAAATTATTTTAAATGTTATATAATCACTAAAGATTATAATACAGCAGCACATTCATTATGCTACTCTAGATTCCGGTTGACAGGATACCAAACAAAGACTGCCTGCTTTATCAGAAAAAGCAGGAGAACACCTCCTGGATTTTGGCAGAAGATCACTCTAGAGTTCTTGGAGTATTGAAGTATTTGCAAAGCATCTGCAAGAATCCTACAGACAGCAGATTAAAAAGCCTGACTTTCTCAACTCTCAAGAATCCAATAAAAATTTTGCATGCTAGTGGAACCAAAATGTGTGTATTACTTAAATCATTCCCATCTCTCCTCCAGCTTTGTGGATACTTACATCCCTTGTTTGGGTCAATATTTCATTATTCTATGAAATTAGAACCCAAAAGGTTAACCCAAAATTAGGTGAATTCTAGAAACCATGTGGAATCATCTGTGATTCCAAAACATATAATATTGGTGAGGATATGACACAGAGCACATAGAAAAGGAACAGCTTTCTTTGTGCCTGCACAGCCTGTACCTGTCACTCCAGTGTGTGAAGACCTACGGAAAATGTTACTTTTACAAATTATTTAGGAGTTTTTTTCAGCACTGTCATAGTTTGCAAAGCGGATGTCCCAAATTTCTGAACACTTAAATGCAGTTATATGGCATTAAAACCCAGAATCTGTGAGTGAGAGGAGTGCACAGGCTGCAGTGGCATCAGCAGCAGGGAGCTGTCATTCCACATGCCTGCTGCAGAACACGTCAGGGAGTCAGGGCACGGGAAAAGGAGCACTGATGAATCTATGTAACACTTCCTTGAAGTGATGGCAAGTTAACACACAGGTCCAATCAAAGCTTTCAGCATGTGAAAACAAAATCAAAGCAGGCCCCTTGAGGGACTAAATATAGCTCCAAATCTAAACTTTCTGAGAAATGTTAAGAAAAAATGAAATGCACACGAAAATTGACTTATTCTAATACAGAGTCTAGAGCTACATCTGATCTTTGGACACCTGCCTATCAAGCCACATCTTAACCAACTGCCTCCAGTGGTTTAGTTCATATTTTTCATTTCTCCTTAATATGGCCATTACAGTAACTACTTTCAATTCAAATCTGGCAGTACAAGCCATAGTCTGGTGTATCAAAAAAAAATGTATTAAACAGTATCACATACTAGATGATGCTACACACCCAGAAAGCATTTGCTGGGAAACTGACATTATAGCTTTGCAAACACTGTAGCATGTGCTATGTATAGATGTATATACATCCTTGGGCTCCTATGCATGCACACACTCTGCCATGGCTCATGTATATATAAATGGATGAGCATCCACACTGTAAGAGAAAAGGACAATGGGTTTGATCTGTAAGCAAAATAGCAACAGATCAAATCAAGGAAAAGTGAACGAAGAAAACAAATGCATCAGATCTGCAGTGCAGACACATCACTTTTCACTTGGAAAGCACTACATTAGGCTGCAACTTCATTTCTTAAAACAATGAGGAACAGGTAGAAGAGCTTTGCAGCAGAAAGCCCACTGTTGTCCCAGCTCTGGCTGCAGCAGAGCAGGGGGTTGTTCCTGAGCACTGAGAGCTCTCCCTCCCTTTTTTTCACAACCTGTGCCCCTGGGACCACATGCCTGTGGGCTTGGTGCTGGATTTGCTCTGGCATTCCTTCTGCCAGGCCTGCTCTGTTCTGCTGGGTGCCAGACTGCTGCTGCAGCTGTAGCTGAGGTCTCAGGACATTGTGCACACATGACCAGATTGATGATAACAACTGTAAGAGGAAGGAGGGAAAGGAAGAGAATAGAAATCAATGACTTACTGTACCAAGAAAGAACCAATTATTCAGCAAATCTGCTCTTGCTAATTCTGTCACACAACCTCATTCATTAAAGTTCCATCATTATTTGAATTAACTGTTGCTGTCACAGCAGTAATATTCACAATCAGACACTCACATTCTGAAACTACACAGCTTCTATTAGACCCAATTTAGTGATGTCGCTGCAACTAATGAACTGGTTTGTAGTTTAATTATAGTGCTTACCAGATAATTTATTAGACAGCAATAAAGTTTAGATTTACCTCTCCTGCAATACTGCTGCATTATTAGATTTATACATGAAGCTGCATGTTGTTCTGAATTACACATGTATAAATCTTGAGAA
Organism: Trochalopteron elliotii; assembly: GCA_024734555.1. Classification (NCBI taxonomy): domain Eukaryota; kingdom Metazoa; phylum Chordata; class Aves; order Passeriformes; family Leiothrichidae; genus Trochalopteron; species Trochalopteron elliotii. The sequence goes on from JANPWX010000025.1 coordinate 1,311,048, forward strand.
ACTCGACTGAAGTTAAAAGTTATTTTAAATTGACGTGCAGCTACTTTTCAGTTGAAAATCTGTAACAAAGTGCAGTTTTGTTCCATGTATGTGCATTACTTAGAGCACTCCAGGTGGTTACTTTGATAATGATACAGAACATTTTTGTACTGTTGAAATAAATGCCAATCCTGTTACAGAAAGTGCTTTTCTAATAAGAAATTAAATGAACTAAACATTTAGTGCAAAAAGCAGCATTCAGACAATTCCTGCTATATTGTCAAAGATGATTAACTAAAAAGGAAAACTGCTCTCAAAAAGGTAGATTTAATTTGCCTCGAAATCAGCTCAGTGAAATATTAGGAAGCAGAAGCTACTGTATAAAAATCTGAGATCAATTAACAGAGCTCACAGTAAAAAAAGGGATTGATTTTTGCAAGCAGATAAGATTAAATTTAAAAAAATCACAAGGTAAAATAATGTTGTATTTATCATATTACAATATTATATGGTTTAGCTCTACATAGGACTCAAGACTAGATAGGACCCAAACTTCAAATCTATTAAAGCCTGAACCTAGAACTCAGTTCTAACAGATACAACTTTTTTTTTTTTTTTAATACAGCATAGTGGTGGAATGTTATAGTTCCTTTGATCACATATAAGCATATAGTAGCACTCTTTCACATACCTGCCTTTTAACTATTCAGTGGCATTTAGTAATGAAGACTGTAATTCTGCTCATATTTCAGTGGTGAAAGTTGAGCAGGTGAACTACTGTGAAAGCAAGGAAAATCCTACATTAGCCTTGTAACCCCTCCCTGGGATATCTGGGTTGGGAATGCCATAGAAAACGCTTCACTTCTCTATCAGTTCTCTTTCACTGAAATGGGGCTTAGAAAACCAACAGTTACATTGTGGGGAGACTTCCACTGGGGAGGCCACCTTCTATGTGATTCCTAAATAATTCTGGCCTGGCCAATGGCACACCCAGTCATACAAAACAGATTCATATCTTCAAAGATTTTGCAAAATGTGGGCTCTGTTCCTAGGGATCCAGGTCTTGAGCAGATGCAGATTATGTAAACCCAGATTATTGAATTTCCCTGTGCATATACCCCATTTACACAAGAAGATACTAATGTTTCCTTTGTCTACTATTAATACTTGTACATTTAGACTGCAAATCCTTTCAATCACAATGGTTTCTTAGTTCATTTCTGTAACAAAGTATTAACTAAGGGTGGAACGGGCAGATGCCACCAGTATAAAAAATCTAATTACAGAAATAGTAAAATGGGTTGTTCTGAATGCGGCATGACATCTTTTAACATCGAGAAAACAGAATAAAATACAGTAATTTTAAAACTGTAGTCTTTTAAAAACATTATGTATCCTTTCCTATGGTTTGCTTTTAGCCCTTAACTTCAATTTTTAATGAATAAGAGAATTTTGGCTAGAACACCACATGAGGTCTCAGAGCCCACAGCAGTTTCCATCATATCAGCAACTGCAGCCCAAGCTGTGAAACTTTTGTCAGCAGAATGACTTTGAAGTTGCTGGATTTCTGCAAGAAGCATGGTTTTGACCTGAAACTGGAAAATTTTAGAAAGGATAAGATGAAGAAAAATACAAATGGCATCCAACCTGTGCCCCAGTCCTTGAAAGTTGAGTTTTATTTCTCAAACATTATCTCTGAAACCGGCTTTCTCTTCAGACTAGAATGCCTTCAAATGGTCTCTGTGTCTGCCCACACAGCTGGCAAAGGGCTGACTGCCAGTTTAAGGCGTTACCTCTACAAAGATTTTTATTCCACAGCATCCTGTATGAGCTGAAGTGGCAGTAAGGCCTTGGACAAAACAGAAGGAAAGGAAAATTACAGAAAAGAGAATTCTAAAATACTTGGGAGAGGGAAGGGAGGTGGAAGGAAGTATGTAGGTATGAACACATTCACACAAATACACAAAATCAATACGAACTAATTTACATTTCAAAGCTGTAGCTGATAGGAAACCAAAAGATTTCTGTCCTGAGGTTTTAAGTCAGCTGCTCAAGAGCTAGGGGCTCTTTGCCAAGTCAGATCCAGGTTTATATTTCTGATATATACAAAAGCTCAGGAGCCAAGTTCACCGGCAGAAGAAGAAACATCTGCCACACACACATCTTCTGTCTGCATATTCCCCACGTCAAACTCCCTACTTTTTAAACCAAATTCCCAAAAACCTCCAATGTGAATGCCATTCCTTGATGTCATATAACAGTGAAAGGAGAATTAATAAAAGAAAAATAGATGAGAAAGAGAGAGAAAGAAGTGTGTATGGAGGAGAATGAAACAGTTTGTTGTCACCTCTCAGTATCACTCACCCATACATCCACACTGAAAAAATGGCAAGGAGGGCACTTGCAGACCACTACATATTGCACTTGTCAAGAAACAGCCAAGTAGTCAAGAAAACCATGCCTCTCTTATCTGTCTTGCAGTTATATATTGATTGTCTCTGTGAAGTGACCACATTGCTTTAGTACACTCCAGTCACCAATGACCTGTGTCAAATCAGTTACAAAAATGCAACGATCAAGATATTATTGGTCCTTCTTTCTGTACTGAAGTCAAGTTCTTGTATTTTCTTTACCTAACTCCTCCACCTCCTGCTACCTCTTCCTTTAGGCTGCTAACTTGTGGCATTTGTCACAGACAGAAAGCACATGTTTAGAAAGAAGATGCCTGGAAAAAGCTGAATAAAACTGAAAGAGTTGCTCCACCATATCAAAATAGTGATACCAACAAATGACACAGGATAAATTAAAAGTGCATAGAAAGAAAGCAGCATCTTTCCATCACTACCCCATTGGCATGTCTTTTACCAAGTGTCTGAGTTCTTTCAAACTTTTCCTAAAAGTGCAAGAAAGTTTTGGACAATGACACCCATCAGCTTCAACGCTGCACTGAGCCCAGTTTCAATTTCCTGCAGCATTCCAGCAGACCTCAGAAATATTATTGTTTACTGCCTTAGGCTAAACCAAATTACAGAATCTCTTGGTTTCAATTTCCGATTCCACCAAAAGTCCCCAGAGCCACAGCTGTCACTGGACTCCCCAGTAACATCCATAGGCAGGGTTAATATGAAGGGACAGTTAATACCCTTTCATTCATTTTTGACCTATCTGCAGTTTAAGCTTCACACAAAATGGGAAAACCAAGAAATACCGCCAAGTTCCACAAATTGAGTTAGACCTTGTAATATAAAATATTTTAGTAATACAGAGATATCAGAGATATGACAAAAATATGTCAGCTTTCAAGATAAACAGGGAAAAACAATTCAAGTAAAAACTAAGATAACCTTGTGCAGCTTTGGGGTTTTTGGTACCAGTTTGTTGACATACATACAAGCCATATTTGAGTTAATATAAGATGTTGGTCACTTTTAATACATCATATCCATAGTTTTTGTATTTCTATTTCATATTTTGTTTTGGCCCGAACTGTTGGATTTGTTGTCATCTAAGATATAAAGCTATTTAGTCATAAAGTCGTTTAGTGAAACACTTAGCAGCAGCAGCAGCAAAGACCCTCTGTGACTACTGCATAAAATCTCTATCTTGATTTGAGCCATATTGAATACAACTATTTTAATGATAACTGTTCTCATCAGGAGGTCCCATAATAACATTTCTCAGCCTGTAGGGAGAGAACGCAGCTGAACTGATACATCACCACCAGTACACTTTTCTGCTTCTCTGCTTGATGCTTTAAGGAAGCATCTTCTTTCACACAGCTCTACCTGTTAATTATTGTGCAAAGATGCCACTCATTTGACTGAAAAAATATGCAGCATAAGGCAGGCCTGCACTAGAAAACCACTGATTTTAACTGAAGATACTGAATACCTCTTCAGAGGTTTGGTTGATTTAATTCAGCCCCTAGTTTTTATTCCTTCATAAAACAGACCAAGTCAAGCACAAAGCAACTATGTAGCCCAGTTCAATAAAAGGAGGCTGGCAAGCAAACTTATCAATACTTCAGGTAATCTGGAAAACCACCACCAAAGGCAGCAGCCCTTTTCCTTCTCCAGTTTTGTACACAAGTGCAATGTCATGGATCCAATAGATGTGCATGTGCTTACAAGTCACACAAGGCAATGGCTGGACCAGTCTAAGCAAGAAGAGGACTGGGTTTGTGGTCCCAGCCTATACACCTTTTTAATCTCATTTTTCAACAAGAATCCTTTCCTACCCTCTCCTCTGAAACTAGAAACAAACAAGTGCTTTTGCAACCCTTGCCTGTACCATAACCAAAATATACACTCAAAACCACAAACCAGAACATTACTTATTGCCAAGCTCTGAACAAACACAAAAACAATGACAGGAGATACATAATGATTGTTATTTTCTACTCATGCCCTTCATACCAGACATCTGCCAAAAGTTACTTTATTTGCAAAGCTTAAAATTCTTGAAAAGCCAAGATCACTTTGGAGACTTCCTACTTCCCTGAGTATTGGATCACAGTACGTGCACGCAACTGCCTGACAAGTGAAAAAACAAAAAAATATTATTTATGCTTGCATAAGATCAAAAGCATATACAGTAAATATTTCTGGCAAAATCAGGACTATTGCTGAATAACCATCCCATGGAATTGGAGTGGAAAGGGAGGGCTCATCTTCATTCCTTTTACAGAGGCTTGGAAGTATCCCTAATCCTTCCCAGAGCAGAAGAAAGCATGAGCACTGGAAAGACCTGGCGTCAAATGCTGGCTTTGGTGACTTGAGACCAGTCAACATTTCACCCAGCATTGGAAGTGGGAGATTTCTTTTGTAAGCAAACATCAAGCAACACAAAGCAACTAAAGAAATGCAGTTTCAGAATGTGACTGCTGACAATCGACCTCCTGAGTCGGCAGGACCCTCCAGAGTGATGAAACAGAACTGGCTGCAGCAGAATGGCACAAATGCCACAGCCTGGCTCCTGCTTCAACACAACAAATGTTTGGGGTTTATTCCTTATTACTGCGACTCTCATTTAAAATCCTTCTGGTAAAAAAAAAATTGATTTCCCTTTAGGTGTGTTCCTTGTACATCGTGAATGGAAGCATTTAAAGAGTTTTAATTATACTTTTAATTTCTGATTTTAATTTCTAATGGTCCTTCATTGCCTCTTAGATGTCAGGCATAGTACAAGATACTGTGCAGTCTGCATCAATGTGTCCAGATTCTGCCCATCTCAGCACACCACAGATCTCTCCCAGCTATATACCTAATGCAGGCTGCAACTTATTTCAAAACACTTTAAATTACCATACTTGTTTGTTTGTCTCCATATCCTTTATCTCTGTTCTACTCATTCCTGGTGAACTAGCTCAGCTGGTTAAAGCATGGAGTTAAAAATGCCAAGGAACATGTGGAACACACAAGGCAGGATTGCTAAACTGTGACTTCAAAAGCTGATTTAATGTCCTTAAGGTACATACTGTGCATACCTGGATTTCAAAAGACTAATGAGATGGAACAAATAAGGTCAATCACAACAAAAGTTGGAAATTATTCCAAGTTAGCATATCTAGAGTAAGGTGCCAGCCAGAGTTCAGACATCGTGCTGACACAAGCCCGGGGTCAACGCTTTACCTATGTGTCAGTGGAGCAAACAGCTTTAAATGAATTGCACCTATGAGGGCACACAGCTGTGTAAATCTGCACCCTCTGGGCATGGAGTGCTTACAGCACTAAATACCTGGAGTAAAACAGAGGTGCCCGAAGTACACAGGGGGAATGAGCTATACCTTTGTTTGACCTGAGATACTGCTCGGTGCAACTGAAAATCAGAGAGTTAAGGAAACACATTTGACTTGGAGAGCATTATTCAGGATGTCATGGTACTCATTAAGTGTAAATCTACAGTAATCCTATAACAGAGGATGGAATAACACTAGTTTAAAAAGGGTGAAATTTAGAAAAGAATTAGGCAACCTCCTTGGTTTGTTTTGCATGAACTAATTAACATTTGCAATCTGCACTAATGAGGCGGGTGTTACCTAAGTGTAAGCAGCAAAAAACCAACCTCCAAAGCAATTCCCTGTCTAAACATTAGGTTTTCCTCAAACTTAAAGATACACTCCATAGCAGTTTATTTTAATTACCCATAAGCAACAGGGGGGGAAACCACTCACATCTCAGCCATTTAAGTCCAAATTTCACTAGTACACGGATGAGTTACAAGGACCTCCATAACAGGGCTCAAGATGGAAATTCTGAGAAGCTGTTGAATCTAATGATGCAACAGAGAGATTAAATTTACCTCACAAACCACTGAAATCTGGACAGAGACAGATGGAGGAAGTATATCAATGTTGGTATTTCAGGTGAAAAATTTGAAATAGTGAAAACATGATTACAATATCAATTTAGAAAATATAAAATCTACTAAAGTCCGACTTCCTTAGTCCACAGAGGTCTCAAATGCAACCACTGAAGTATCAATGCTACAATTTGATTGTGCAGATATTCTGAATTCACATATTACGAATGTTTCTACCCAGCTGCTCTGTACCCCAGGGAAAAAAGAGCCAAGCTTCATTGTCCATCCACAGAACCTGGCTTCAAGTCCTGGCTCCAATTCCACTCCTTTCTGAGACTCTGGGAAAACAATTTAACTCCTAAGGGCCCAGTACTATGTAACTAATCCTGCACAAACCCTCTGGTCTATCACAATTCAACTCAGGAATTCTTTTGGAGCATGCAAGTGAATCCGATACTACTTTCTGCTCGTCCACTGTGATTGCAAAGAATTCACTAAACAGCCTCCTGTCTTCTCCCAAGAGCAAGTCTTGAGCAGGCACAGAGTCACAGCCTCAGCCCTACCCAAGAGCCCTTGCCCTGTCCTTGAGAAGACGTGGAACCCAGCAGACAGCACGTTGCCCTGCCTGATCCATCACCCAGGCACAAGTTTGGGCAAACCAGCTGCCCATAGCATAAAACAGGCCCCTGTCTTGGGCAAATACTGTCTCAATCTCCCCGCTTTACACTGCAAACCTAAAATTACTTTGCTTCATCCTCTGGATAGCCATGATCTATGTTATTTAATGAATGGGAACGACATACCCTAGTCGACCAATCTATAACAATACCCTGGTTCTTGTCACTGCATTCAAAGTGATACAGAGCCAAGAAAAAGTGAAGTTCTTCTTCCATCTCCCCACTTCTTCAGCTACTCCGAATATTAGCTCTGCAGAAGTTCATACTGATAACACACACTCTCACACACACATTAAAACCTGTGCTTTTACTTTCTGTTTGAATTTGTCATGCTTTGGTTTCCAGCCAAATTTTCTTGCCATGTCTTTGACAACAGGATTGAAGAACCCTCTACTCTCAAAAATTATTCCCTGTGTGGGTAATTATAGTTGTCACACCATTCAAAAACCTTCTAAGCACTCACTTCTACCATAATAATTTAACAAATAAAACTAGTCAGGTTTTTCTTCTTCAAAGTAGGTGTTTGTAGACAAAAATTGACTTCTCCATATTAAAAACAGGGCAGAAAAATCCCAACATTTTGGAAGAGAGGTTGGGAGATTTTGTTACTTACTTTGACAAAACTTACGGTCTCCTTTTTTCCTGTAGTTGGGTTTTTTCCTTCTTTTCCCAGATCCTGTCATTTCTTGTAGTCAAATCAAAAAGTAGGAGGCAGATGAAAATGGCATTTAAAATTCAAACACTTAATTATAACCCCACAAAATTAAAAACTTTCTCTTGAAATTTTCAAACTTTTAATAGTACAAAAACTCAAAGGATGAAAAGGTTGCTTTTCTCTTTGTTAAGGCAGCTCTGTACCTGGGCAAGTTACAGCCTCTTGTTAAAATTATAATCTTGAAATTAAAATACATACACATATATTTTTGAAGGGATATTCTCTACCAGCCAGCCTCTGAAATGCACTTTGCCTCCTTTCTTTTCCTAATTTCCCTTCTATTTTCATTGCTTCTGATGTTTGACTGCAAGTTCTTCTGCTGTTTTAGGACACAAAGAAAAATATTCAAACGCCACTGAAGGATAAATGTATACAGAAAAACAATCATGAGCACTATAAATTTATTACTTCTAGCTGTATAACAAGATGACCTTATTTGCAATATATCATATTCATTTGCTGTTACATAGTGTCCTTTGAAATCTGTTAATTCTGCAGTAATGTCTTAATAATATCAAACTGTGTATATTACAAAGCATATATATTATCTCATGTGTTGAAATAACTTCTCATTACAGCATTTTCTAACTCCTACACCCCCATTTGACAAACATTTAAACAATTTTTACCTCATATTTTAAAGTACGGCTGACAAATGCAGAAGATGAATACTTTCAGGAAAACAGGGGAATAGTAATGAGTATACTTTGTATCTATGACATTGCATTTTTCTGTTTTCATTGTTCACAGTGATAATACAGTGCTGCTTCAAAATGCAGTTACTGATAGATGCAAATCACTAATAATGGCATGTTCTTCTTTTCATCTCCTCCCTTAAATCTGAGTATTTTTAAAACTAAATTATACTCTAAATATAAGCAGCATCAGAAAGCCAATCAGGAGAAGAAATCGAGGCTTTATTTTTCCTGTTTCCTCAACCAGAAAAATTGCCAAAAACATAAATAAATGATTGATTTAGTTAATTAATTAATTAAATCACTTGCCTGCTATCAGTAACAGTAATAAGTGAGTTCAGTTTTCCAATCAAAATAAAATTTTAAGAACAGAAAGTAGAGGGAGGGAATGAATATGAAAGTCCACAAGTAATCACTGAGGTCACCTTCCGAACTACACACCGATTTTTCTGACAACAAACCTACTCTAATCTAGAATAGAGGTTGACAATGATCTTCCTGTGGTCACAATAGTCCATTGTATCAGCCAAATTAGTGTTTCTTTTATTCATAATGTCCTTGTGTTTTGCTGTCCAAAGTCACTTAGGTGAATTTACTGAATATATTTTCACAACAGTAGATCAATTGGAAAAGCTTAGGAGCATATAATTATTCCATATCATTGCATTTTACTGCTGTGATAGGACAAACTTATCCAATGGGGGAAAAAAAAGATCTATTTCAGAGCACAGAAGGTTTATTTCTTTCTATTGCTGTCTTTTTTTTTTCCTAAATGTCCCTGGCTTTTATACTTTCATAAGTAAAATGATTCACTGCAGGAAATGAAGCGTTAGTGCAGCTTCACGACATTTTGAAGCTACAGCTGTTTCAATAACAAGAGTTTTAGCCCTGAATGTACCAGTAGCACTTGGAGCTGAAAGCATCTATTGAGTGAGGAAGGGCTTGACCCTTTGCTCAGTGACTTCAAAGTTGTGAGTCATATGGCCCGAAAAGAATCCCCGAAGTCTTTAGAAATAACAGTGTAACATAACCATTGTGCTACAAATGGCTTCTGTAAAAAAGCACATCTATCATTATGCACCAAAGTACATAAATGAGCCTGAAAAATTTAAGCACACTTTTCAAAGGTTAAATGCAAAGAAATAGAAAGCTGCAGGTCTGGACAGCTCAGCCTCCCTGATCCAAGAGCTGTTGGTTCAGTCCCATCACTGCCATCTGCAGCACAGGCAGGCTCTGTGCTCTCCTCGCTAGAACATCATTTTCTAACATCTACATAAATTGCCTTGTCAAAGGAGAACAGTTAGGAATCACAATTGCTAGCAACTGTACTGTCTTCCATCTCCTTCAGCAGAGATTGCTTCATTTACTAATTAGGGAATAATACTCTTTCTTTGCCTCTTAGCAGAACTTTTTACATAACTTCAGTGGGAGCTTCCATCTCTCAGAAGCCTCAGTCAGGGTCAGGAGGCAATGAATGAGTCTCTAAAAAGGAAGAAAATACCTGCAGGTGCTACTGATCAACTGCACAAGAGGTAACAGCTACTGTGAGCACAAGCTCATGTCCAATATAATGAAGGTAGAAGGGGGAAATATATTTTAACTATCTGCCTAGAATACAATTAAGATGGAGGCAAGAACTTCTCCATAAACAAAACCAGAGAGAACATAATAAAAAAAATTAAAAGTGGGAACTAGGAAAAAAGTTGAGAAAATCAATTATCTAGAAAAAAATTAGTAATATTGGTTCCAGTGAAGGAAGGGGTAAATAACTGGAAAGGAGACGGAACAAAAGAGAAAAATACTGCACACAGCAATATCAAAGGCAGGAAAACTGCTATGAAACAAAACAAAGGAGACCCTGGGGAAGAAAGGATGGGATGAATGCTTACTCAACCCAAGAGCTGTGAACACTGGGTATCAGTCTAAACAGACAGTACCAATGTTTAGAAAAGTATTTATATAACAAATTAATCAACAAACATGCTTCCATCTTGTTAGTAATCTATGATTTATGTAACATCTTTATTAGAAATCTAAACAGTTAAAACAGATGTCTGTGGGTGACACAGCATCACTGAGGCTGGACACTGAAACAACCTGGGAAAAAGTCCTAAATCCAAGCTATACAACAAATTCCAGCAATACAACAAAGGAAACCCACTATAATGAAATGCACTTTGGAAAGAGTCAATGAATTCACAATCATCCTTGACTCCTCAGAAAAAGACACCATCTCTTTATGGTCATATGGGCAGCTTGATTAACATCTTTTGCTCACTATTTTTGAAAAGCTGCACTTTGATCTGTGAACCAAGTTCCTTTCCAGGGAAGAGGCACTGGTTAACTGCATCCTGAAGTACTTTAGTTCTAAGAGAACTGAAGCAATTCATGATTCTTTAAAGACACAGAAGAATGAATACCAAAGAATGCAACAAAAACTTTGTCTTCCTTTGGATGGGTTTTTTAATTCAACAAATCCACACCAAAAAAAGCGATAAAGCTGAATCTGATGTGGAAAGACCTAATTTTTCAAATAGACCATGAATAATAAAATGTTTACCAAAAGGACTGGGTTGCTAGACACGCAAGGGCCAGATGAAACTGTCTGATGACATCCCATCCTTAATTTTCCTGCCTGCAGCAGACTCTAAAGGGTTAAGTACATGAGGGTTTTTCCTATTCAGAATTCTGTGTAACCTATTTCCTTACCCGGAACATCTCATGCATTGCGCTAGAGCACAATGAAAGTATTCAGAAATTCCTGTGATTCATTCGTTTTCTGTCACTGGTTTTAGGCTGCTGGCTAGGAAAGTGTTACTATGGAATAACACAAGTGCTCTGATTAAAATTACTTTGGGTTTTTAATTCACCTCCCCTGGACTTAGGGTGACACAAGCTGAAGCAGAATCTGTGCTCTTCCATTTCTCACATCCTTAAAATAAATCTGTGAAATATGGCTCCATCACCCTTCTCCTCAGATATAGGAACAATACTTGGTTAGATCATTAATGTCAAAGAGTTGCTAAAACCCAAATCAATACATGATTTTGTCCAGCTGAAAGATCAGGTCTATTGTTCTGTAAGGATCTAGAAGGTGATAAAAGTTTCCATTCTAGAAGGATGCTGCTATCAAATGTGCACCAGCTTCTTCTGATTTAAACATCCATTTGCATCTGAGAAGATCCTAAATTAGATGCGTGCTCCACACACAATGCTTCACAATAATCAAATAACAGGGCTAAGAATGACATGGATGCTTCAGTGCTACACATGAGTGCTTATGGTTACTGATACCATAGAGTTACCTATCTGCAATTAAAGATGATCTAGAAAACCACTGCAATCCCCTAAGCCCCCAGAAAAGCTGGGAATAAGCTAATAAAACTGCATGGGCAGGGAAGTGTCTCATGGACAGGCAGCTTGTGGCTCCATCTCAGTTCACTTCAATCTTGCTCCTGGGTCAGGTATCCACATAAAGAATAATCTGAACGGTAGGTTCTGGCTTGATTTATTTAGAATATGCCAGGAAAAAGAAAAAAAATCTCTACAAAAACAAAACGACAGAAGATAGAATTAATTCTTTCCAGGCTTGAATTCAGGCTGATCCAACAAGCCTAGCTTTGTCCCACATCTGTGTGAAGATGGAAAATGTGCTTACACTTGCCCTCAGGAAGGGCAAATTGTGTATCAGAATGTTGGTTGAGCAAAATAAGGAGTTTGTGTCCAAATTGTTTCTCAGACTGCAGAAACCAAAGCTCTAAAAGATTATGCTATCTCCTTGCTGAAGACAAAAACTATGTTCTTTAATAAAAGATGCTGTTTCAAAGAGGATTTTCTGGTACATACACACATCATTCCAATTTTGATGAAAGTCTCATAAATAAAATTAACAAAACTGTCTCTCTCCCTGGCAGGTCATTTTTTATCATACCCAAATTTCTTAACAAGTAGCAATTACCAAGCCACATTGCCTGTAAGTGCACCCAACAGTCACGGACTACAGGATGACATATTATACCCATGAATACCTCACAATTGAAATACATTTTCCCTATGGGACTACATCACTGCTTGATTTAATTTTTCCTGACATTTGGCCTGGAGCTTCTTTAAAGAAATGAACTTAGGATGGCTTTGCTGACAGCAAAGGACAAACCATGGCTATATACTCAAATCCTACTTAAATCATGCACAATACCCTTTTAAAACACTGATCCTGCATAAATTGTAGGACAGTCACTGGGATCTATTAGTCAGAGTTCATCTTCTGCTGTTTGAGGATGAGCTATAGGTCCACATAAGCAGTACAAAAGGTCCAGCATAAATCATACAACTGGAAAGGAATAAACAGCTTCACCAGTGACAAATTTATCGATGTGGAGGGAGATATGCCAACTCGTCAGAATCCCTACCAGGGTTTTTTACAGCCTCAGTAGTTCTTACTGTGAATCATCCATATTCTGGTTTGGATTGGTTTCTTTTTCCCTTTCCTCCACAATGTTCACTAAGACAAAAAGGTATCTAAAAAGATTCAATTTCAAGAGAGAGAAGCAAATGGAAAACCTTACTGTAAACTGAGGGAAAATTAGAACACTACAGTGTTTCTAATAAATCTCCTGTCTGAAGAGCAGCCAAAAAAGTCTACATTCATTCCCCAATTAGGTTATATATTTCTCTTTAACATTATGAAGCTGTTGCTAATGTTATGAAGTTTTGTGTCTCTTCAAATACTAATGTCTATTTTAAGTGACACATTGACACTTTCAGAGAAGGAAGTGCTCTGGCTTTGACAGAGGCTCAGTAATGAACACACCATCTATGGAGTGTTTTCAATGGTTTCATGAGAGTGTCTCAATCCTGTGCCTGAGAACCAAACTGTGGCTGTGTGATCTCCACTTCTCTTGGAATCCTTGGTTTCAGTATTGAGGGGAACTGAATATATCATATGGAGGAAAACTATGTAGTTTTAACTGTGTAAAGCTCTAAGAAATTACTTGCATTTTAATTAACTTATCATCTCAAAAATACATAGAAATGGTTCCCAAAGAAATAAAGGAAAACTATGGAAAAAATGAAAATTAAGACTGAATTATGCCTGGCCCCAGTCTCATTTCTCTGAGGACAGCTTTCTCTGAGCTCCCCATCTTCACATCAGAGTGGTCTAACAATAAATGCTCCTCAACACAAACCTGTCCAAGGCTGGAATTCCAGCAAGACACCAAGTAACTGCCTGTATCCCAACAGGAGCAGAAAGTATTTCACCAGTAAGCAGACTGGTCACCCAGGAAGAAGTGAAACACTGTGACAAGTTAAAGCAAGGTAAACAACCTTTTTGCTTAAAAAATCTACTGTTTGTAGATACCATTACACTAGATGCACTCTAGGTTTTGTGACTCTCCTTGGACATTTTGAAGCACTTCATCTAAAGACAAGTTTTTCAGGCATTTTATAATCTGTTCCACACAATTATCTCTAAACTCAATTTTTTTCTCATGCTCTTTTATTTTTCTCCCAATCCTCTTTTCTCTTTGCCCTCTAGAGCAGCTTGTCCACCTGCAGCAGATAAGAACACAGGCATGGAATAACACATTTCTGGGTTAAAAATTATTAGTTCAGGATTAAAAGTGGCAATGGTTGACCAATCTTTGAATACATGAATCTTTGAATAAGTGACAAAATGCTTAAAAGCAGCTTAGATCTGTCCCATGAACAGCAAAACAGAGAAATCGGACACTTTCAAACGCCCACTATTCACATTTCTCATTCTTTCAAATGCACAGCCTGTTTGTTTGTAGAAACCATGGGACAATATACTCCAGGATTAGGCCTCAAGAATAATCTCTTTCCTTTTTCATGCATCTACAGGATTACCAGTGTTCTTGTTATCAGGGTATGTTTTGTGCCCTGAGCAATCTTTTAGAACATGGAGAAACAATCCCATGCAATTGAGTTCCTGCTTATCACACAAACCTTGGATGAAATGTTCTCACTAAAAACATGAAATTAAATTAATGTAAACTACCACTAAGTAAAGAAATGGAAAGGTTTCCGAGATAGAAAGATTGCCTACATGAGCCATTTTTCACACAGTGTTGGTGAATTTTGTATGTTTCAAAAAAATTCTCCCCACCTTCAAAAATAAGTAAAAGAGTTTTAATTCAATCTTTGAAAATACTTCATTTTGAAAAGGCAAAAAATGCCTTTTAAGCATTTAGGTTTGCACAAAGAACCTAGTTTGAATCATACCTCTCAAGGACAAATGATAGCTCCTTCCAGTTCAAATGAACTGAACTCTTTTTCAAAAACTTGATCCTTTTTGCTGAGCTCTTACTCTCTATTCTGTCCCTCTGGCGCACACAATCTGTGTCTCCCTTTGCCCGTGTTACTCTCAATAATGATGATTTTCACTGTCCAATACTGTAACTTAAGGTCCTCATCTTTCCCTAGGTTTCTTTTGCTTGAGGCAGTCAGAATTATTTTAAGACCCACATTTTTTCGTAGGTATGTAGCAGATCCTCAGTGTGATCAAAGTGAGTCTTTCACCTCTCTGCTTCCATCTCATATATTTAGGAGAGGACATCAGGCAAGGACAGTCCCTCCATCACAACTCTTCATTTCTGGTAGAACCATGACCTCATTAAAGGACCCAAATGATAATATTTCTGTGTTGGATTTTAAATTCAAATATGATTTGGTTTGCAAAATGGTAAGCAAATTTGTTCCTTTACAACAGTGTAAACCTTTTAAATCATGTGTAAGCAGCAGAACAAACCTCTACATTGCTAGGGCAGAATAAGATATTTTAGTGCTAACTTTGGTCCATTAGATTTTAATTGGCTCCAGCTGGCAGTCCCATAAACTATAACATTTTTTACCTGCAGCTGAGCAGCTGTCCACACAAAGTGAAGAAAAAAATTTCCTACCCAGGAAAAAGAAGAAAATACATTGCCTGTAACTTCTTCCTTACAGTCTACAAATGTACAGCCAGTGTACCTGATTAAACAGCTCCTTCAGAGTTCCTTTTTATCCCAAATCTAAATAACCTCGAAACCTTAAATTCTGCAATGTATTTACACAAAGAGAATCAGTCATTCAAACACAATTTTTCAAGCAATCTGTATAACACTGTATGAGCGAGAGAGTTAAATTTAACTCAGAACCTTATATGAACTCAGAAACAGAAATTATCAGGGTTTTTCCAACTCTCAGCCTCTGCTTTACCTGCCTGACTAGAAGCACTATGGGGCAGAGCACCTCACTGCTTCTTGGGGGTAAACTCAACAGGCATTACAACTCAGACTGGAGAATTCATTGAAGTCTTCCCACTCAAGTAAAAAGGATTTAGTCACAGAAACTATAAATTCAATTAGCTCTGCCACTACAATAATGAAGTACAATTTTAGTGAAGTGCACACAAGTGTCCACATATTGCCTATGTAAGTGTAGCTAGAGAGGCAGATACCAATTACAAACAGCTCACAAAAATTATAGCAGCTTCATCGCATTCTTATCTCATTGTAAATCTGGAGTAACTAGCAAACCAAAGAGAGATTCCAGATTTTCACTAACAAAGAATAATCAAGATGACAACTTGGTCTGCTGGAGTCCAACTGTACTATTACCTTTTCCTTTCCTTTATTTCCCTTTGAGAGTGAGCGAGGAGGGGAAAAAACCAAGAGAATTTCAGTCTGAGATGCAAATCAGGTCTTTTCAACTAGAGTCTCACCTGTATTGCTGCTAACAGTGTTAGTAACAGACATGTTGCTGTCTCCTGCAATCCACCCCTGAGAGAATAGGGTGAGAGGTAGGCAAGCCTTTCAGAAACACCACAGCATTGCCCAGGGCCACTGCTGAGCCCCCTTCTCCACCACAGCAGTACAAGAACAATCCTGCTGAGGTCTGCAGGCACTGCCAAATGACCAGCACACAAAGAGCTGCAAAAATCTCCCCTTGCCAGCTGATATGTGCAACACCTGTTAAAGGAATGTCACCAGCTCCCCTTTAAAATCTTGGAACTCAAATGGGTGTTGTGTTGTCCCCCTGCTAAGCACACAAGTCCCATTCTCCTGCCTCCCCTGCCCCTGCTCTTGTCCCGATGCCACAAAGGTCTCTTGAACCAGGAGAACCACACTGACACATGAACACCTGTGGGGGTGTGCAAGCCTTCACAGCTTGAAGCCTCAAAGATTTTCCCTGCTCAGGGAGCACCCAGGAGGACGTGAGGCTCAGCTTCCCACCCTGCTCAGAAATGAGCAGCTTCACTCTCTGGCATCCCTCCTCCCCACACACGTGCCAGCAATAAAGCAAACAGTCAGAGCTATTTAAAAAATGACTTTAATGATGTAAATTAGACAAACATTAATAAACTCAGCAGGTTATTTCCCTACTGGAAAAACCACCATAGATCAGAACAGCTCTCACATTGGTGATTCATATTGTTATAGAAGGCCTGTGTCTGAAAATAAAAGTTCCACATGAGACTTGCATTGAAAACACCTTATCCATCAGGATCGCCTACATTATTTCTGAAGTACAAAGAGGCCAATAAAAGAGCTGTATTAAAACAGGGCCCCTGTTACCAGAGTGCTGTGATTAAATGTTTGACTTACAGTTTGCTTTATTAAGCAAAGCAAACACTGTCAGCTTTCCAGCTTTCTGAACTTTGAGTCATTTTTTACCATTAGGGCTGACCCAAACGTGCTCATGTCCTACAAGCCTGGAAACTGTTCATAACGCAGCCCTGCAGGTTATATTTTATCCTACTGTAAATTGTTAGCTGCCTGATTATATAAGGGTTAATTTACCATCAAGGGGATGTCTAAAAGCTAGACAACAGAGAGACTAAAGAATCACAGGTTTTGCTCTTGTAAAGAAGGTTTATGCCAGACAGTTACTTCTCATTTTAAAAGAAATACATAATCTTAAATTAAAATTTAATCAAACAATGCTCAAATTCCTAATATTTTTGGTTAATGATGTCATTTCTATATGTGAAATAATACGTGATTCTCAAAAGAAGAACACTATGGAACTATAGACTAACAGCCAAAAGACACCAAAATTAAAGTACTTTCTTCCTATCTCCATACTGGAGGAAAACTTAACCATGAAGAGAAGCTCCTTAAACACCTGTAACAGAATCCAGATCAACAGAACTATCAGCATGTCAGTGGTGAGTAAGGCTCCCAAGCACCTACCAGCAGTGGTTTACCCTTCCAAGGCTTTCTCCAAATATACTGGCACAGCTAATCCTGACTTTAGAGTTTTGATGACCATTTAAGCACTTGAGATCTCTCTTTCCCAACACTATCTTCTGCAATATCCTATTATGAATTATTAATTCTACGCTAGAAACAAAAAAAAAAGGAAGCAGACCAAGCTACCACTCCAAACACTGCTTTAAATCTGATGTCAGCAACCAACACACAATGCTGAACAGCCCTAGACTGCGTTACTTCACAAGCTGCATAACTTCAGACTCCTACAATGAGATCTTTACTGACTTAGTGAAAGAATTTTTGCCTCCTGCTTCCTTCACATGTAGACAACTCTATTCAGATATTTAAATTCAAAAACAGATTCTTACCCTAAGGTCTAGAGGGATGATGCAGGCTCAGGTTTTACTGAATGCATTGTCATGCAAATTTTTCCACCCCAAAGAGAGAAGTGGCTTCATGAGGAGTGTGGGGAACTTCGCACCAGAGACAGACTTTACAACAGATCAGTTTGTTAAGTCACAAATGAAAATAGTACATGCTGTTCCTTCTGCCTGCAACTTGTAAGTAAAAAATAAGTTTTAGGTAGGTAACATAGCCATTGTTCCACACTTACAGTTTAGCTGTTCTGTTCTACTGTTGACTGTGAGGCCACAAAGGATTTATGCATGTCATTTAATCATTCTCCAAAAGACAAGCTGAACAATGTCACATCTTTATCATTGCATATGGCATCACTTACCCTGATAGCTGTAAAAGCAAGAATCACTGTTAGGCATTTAATCCTGTCAGACAGGGATATTAACCTGCTATTTTAGAAGCCATTGCCATCTGATCTGTAGTACTGACAATGATGGCTTCCCAAGGAACAATTCCTTCTGCCAAACCATTGAACAGTACAAATAGCTTTGATGGAAATGGAATTCTAGAGCTGGTCGAAAAAACTTTTGATGCAAATGGAAGTTATTTCAGTAAAGATAGTGTGGGAGGAAAAACAGGCTCTTTAAAACATTCATTAACTTCCTGTAGTACATAACAAGTTCATCGCTTTCCCTCCTCTGTAAGCATACACACGTGTATTATTCACTGATCTGTGCCTACAAGGACAAAATCAAAGAATGACCTCATGCCACAGTAAATGTCCTAGCCAGGACCTCAACCCCCAAGTACACTTCAAGGGGCAGAAGGTGAATAAACTGAGGATTTTGTGTAACATATTAGACATTTGCTTGAATAGTACTGAGCTGAGACTAAGCACAACTGCAGGAAGGAACTGGACTCTGGATTCTGGGCAGAATACAGCCAAACCAGCTGGACTCAGTTGACAATGACTCTTTTCAGACATGAGATGTTTCATTCATATTTCACACAATGGCTACAAGAGTAATG
This sequence comes from Trochalopteron elliotii, assembly GCA_024734555.1. Taxonomy (NCBI): domain Eukaryota; kingdom Metazoa; phylum Chordata; class Aves; order Passeriformes; family Leiothrichidae; genus Trochalopteron; species Trochalopteron elliotii. Next base: position 1,330,018 of record JANPWX010000025.1, read on the forward strand.
AACAGATGGGTTTGCTATTCGCACCACTTAGTGGAGCATGAAATGATGCACTGACAGGTACGAGAGAGAAGAATTCGAAGCAGGTGTTGTAGTAACACTGTGACAGCATACAGTATGTCAAAATGCAGAGTGCAAAATACTTATCTAAAATGTATCCAGAGGCTCCAGAATTAGAAGTATTATTTAGTAGCTAAAGTTTTTAAATTATTTTTCAAGCTCAAAGGGCAAAAATTATATTAAGCTAGGACATTTTAGAGTGAACTCTAACTGATCTATTCAGGCCTGTATGTCCTTCTGTACTAATGAAGAGAGACAAGGATCATTCATGTATTTGTGCCCTCCAAGCCTGAATGAGAGCTGGAGAGGTCTAACAGACTCCAGCTGGTGTAACAGGCAGCTGCCCAATTAGTAATGGGTTTGCTGTCTCACAGACATGTTGATGCTCTGGACACTGTACTTGGTGATGAGAGTAAAGTAAAAAAACCACAGAAACCACCAAACAGCTACTAGAGTTTTTATCTTCAGATCTATCCTACTATTTGACTCTCAACTGGAAACTCCAGGATTGAGTTTCTGCCATTGTATGATGGTGTCTGGGACTGGAAGCTGACTTGCCTTGTAAAGCTAACATGAAGAAAACTAAAAGCACTGTTTAAAATCAAACCAGTTTCTCCTGGATTTAAGTAAAATCTTGCCAAATCTCTCTCACAAGCTAAAAAACCTCCACTTCAAATTACATTTTATATTCTTTTTAAGTCTCATTAATGACTTTTTAAAAATAATTCATTAATTTAGGACTGAAAGTTTTTAATATTTTAACAAGGAATGCATAGCAGATTTCATTTCTTCCTAAAATATTTTCATAAAATATTAACATTTAATTATCACTAAAAAATACAAAGTAAATTATTTTCTGTTATTCTAAAAACAGTGCAGTTTTTGCTGCAACTATCATAATGTGAATGAAATGAAAAATAGCTTCTCTTCCATGAGGAAATCTGTCTGTATGAGAAGCTTTTCTTGGGAGCTGTACACCTCCTCATATGTCATTTGTCCTTAGGGTTTTACCCATATTACTTACCTCCTTGGCCTTTTTCTCATATTTTTGGACAAACACATTGCTAAAGACAATATTTTGGGATTGACACACCTTTCATTTCCACTGTGTGAATGAATAGCAGCTCCAAGGCTCAACAGCCAAGCAAAGCTACTGTTAGTGAGACAGAGCTTGGATGCCATGTCCCTGTTGCTTCCAAACTTTATGGTGTGATAAAAAAGAGCAGCTGTTAAGTTGGAAAGATGAGATGTAATTAATGAGAGCTATAGGCCACTGGGGTGGAACACACACATTTCCATGGAATCTGCACACAATCCTGACTGAGCCCAGTCCACTGGGCTGTGGGCTTTGTCTTCTCCCAGAGAGGGCAGGACCGCCCTGCAACTCCGCCTCTGCCCTGACTGAGGAAAGAGACTGCCATCTACTGAGGCAACCCACCTACTGGCAAACAGGGAGTTAATGCAATGAACAGGGGATTCATGGTTAAGGCAAGGAGTTTAGAGAATTCCCACAGACATCAGTTGTTCACACTAACAAAGACTTTTAACAGGAAACAATAATTTTAAGTAAATCTTTTTCTTCTCTTCCCTTCCTTCCCAGCTGCTTTCCTTTAGTCAACAAACTGATTTTCTAATGGGAATTATTCATTCCATGTATACTTTTGCAACATCTAACCCCTGTAATCCTTTTCCTGTGAAGGACAAAGATTTCTGTGCCTGCTGTTTTGCTGCACTGAAGAAGCAAAGCAAAAAGGTGGAGTATCAGAAAAAGAAAACAGAAAAGGAGAGTGGAGTGTTGCAAGAAGGAAGGTTTTTGAGTCCTCAGAGTTCACCAAAACATTTATATGAAGCAGTCAGTGGAAAAGATCAGAGAAAAAGCAGGAGAACAGAGAGTGAATAAAAGAACATTGCCACAGTTCATCCCCACTGACAGAGAAGTGTGTTCCTACCATTAGGACAGAGCTTAATAAGCCTGAGCACTTGAAAAGCATCTCAAAGCAAAGATCTCAGAGCAATTGCAAATATTAAAGTTCCTTCTTGCACCTCTTCATGATCAACTATTAATATCCACCAGAGCCAATGATGTTCAGGATCTTGCACAACCCAACTCTAATTGATTAAAAGCCTCAAAACAACGCAATAATGTATGAATTATTGCCTCCCATTTAACCACAAAAAAAAAAAAAAACCCAAAGAAATAAAATAATCTTCTTTCAGAAGATGCTGCATGGCTCTAAATTCCACTAAGTTCCACTAATTTTCCTGGAAACCCAGAGAGTTCCTACAGCAAACATAAAGCTGAAACATTCAGTCACGAATGTCTGTATAAATATACAGTTAATTACAGAAATAGCAAGTGCTGGGAATGTTGGGTGTCCAGAATGAGAAGCAAAGTTGTGGATTTACATTAAGAAACTAGGTGGCTTATATAAGCACCTGGCTGTAGAAGAAATAAACTCAAAATTTTGTCCATGTGATTTTTTAAATGTCATCTAGCAAGCTGATCTCAAAGCTAGAATGAGAATATATGAATTTTTATCCCTAACCAAAAATCCCATCCCATTCTTCTCACAATGGAAAGTGAGACAAAGCAAGAGGGTAATTATTTTATCCTGGGATAACTCAATTCCATTTAGCTAACTCTGCCCTGATGGAAATAAAACTTTTCCTCTTTACATCTTCCCACGGCTGTTACAACAAGCATTACCACATAATTTCAGCTGACTGCACCTGTTCTTGACAATGTCACTTCCCAACTGTGCAGAGATTTGGAAATGGTTATTAAACACTCATCAAAGAATAAAAACAAAACTGAATCTAAATGGACTGTGCTACACTGCATGGAAGAGAGACAGCTGGCAGAGCTGCACTGCACTGAGGCCTCCTGTCAGGCTCCACAAGGAATGTCACCCAGCTTCACTGGTGGCAAACCGGCTGCAGTGGCAGATTCCCACATTCCAGGTTATCTGCTCAAATCAATTCTCCATGCACAGCACGAGACATCTTCCTTGATTTCTTTAAAACAGGCTGCTGAATATGGCTGTACTGAGAAGCACTTCAGAAAAATTTAACCCAGCTGGTTTGTTAAAAAACTATCACTGTTCATTTTTTATCTTATGTTCTTTCAAGTAGGACCACTCATTTTCACCCACCACTCAAGACAAAAACGCTTGAAATAATTTCCTATACTCCCCAGGAATAAACAATTAAGTTCATGGGAAAGTCCATATTTGCTTATTACAACCAACATTTTTATCTGTTTCAATTGTCTCTTGCATAGACACAGAGATGCCACATTCTGCCATCTCCCAAGGAAGTCCTTCCATTGGCTGGGTGCTTTAAAGAGCAGTCTGGGAAGTAGGTACAAACATGATGGATCCCATTCCTACCAGCATATTGCCTTTACAGGCAAGTTTCAGAGGACTCCAATACCCAGCTTGACTTGATTACAAAGCCATTACCATTTTTGTCTTGCTGCAGTCATGCATATTTCCAGCCATTTCAAGCAGTGTCTTGTAAGATTTGGAGCTAAAGACTTTTAGAGAGATGTGAGAACATTTTTCTACTCAACTACTATACATTCTTGGTAAATAACTGATTCTTCACTATCCAAACTGTTGAGCTACAAGTGGAGAGGGCAAGGGAGGAAACCTCAGGGGAATGGGCCTCATCTCATTTCTTATCAACGGTTCACTGCTGCCAAATGCAGCCATCAGAGAAAATCCAGCAAACCTTAAACACTTAAAAATGGAAAGACTGAACATCCCCCAGAGAAAAGCTAATGGGATACAGAGCTTTTCACCTCCAGGTCACAAGCTCAAATCTGGCTCCCCTCAGAAGCAACAAGGCTACCAGGCTGCTCCTCAGCTGGGTGGAAGGATGAAGGATGCTGCCAGTCGGCGAGCTTTGAGAAATTGCACACCAGTCCTGCTCTGAGATGAGGCTGTAACTCCTGCATGCAGAATGTCTTACCATCACAGCCACAGCACATTAGCGTTGAGGATGAGGCAGAAATACACTGCCCAGGATGCTTATTTAAATTTCAACACTTTCATCTTCTGTCATGGTTGACAGTTCCCAATCCAGTGTTATGTACTAAGTTCTTTTATTCAAGATGTTTTTCTTACTGCTTCTGCTTCATATAAATGGCCTGACAAACTCGTATCAAGCGTCAGAGGGAAGGCAATGGGAAAGAATGCAAATAAAACAATAGCTAAACTTCTAGGCTACAAAATAGTTTCTTTCATACAGTAATACTGTGGAACTGCCTCCCACACACTATTATAGATGTCACATATATAAATGGATTAGAGAAATTAGAGAAATGAGTAAGAGTCATAAGGTCTGATTTAATGGGCACTAGAACAGGACTACAGAGACTTGGAACATGTAGTAATTCCAGCTGAAGTCAAAATTAACATCTCCACCTGCTGTAATGGCACATGGACAGCTCTTTTAGTTAGAATTTACTGAAAGCAGTGGGAAAACAAGTGATAAACTCACTTCCAAATATCCAGATGCGTATTTAGAAGCATAAAATGTAAGGTAAAGGATTTCTGGAGGTCATAAGATCCAATGCCCTGATGGAAGCAGGATCAACTTCCGAGTCAGAGCAGGCTGTTGTGGATTGTACCAAGGGAAACAGTGAGGATCCCACAACATGCCTGGACAACTTGTTGTAATGCTTGAAAACCACAAATGGCTTTCATGGTGAAAAAGTTTTTACTAATATCTAATGATATTTTTATGTTCTTTATACCAGCAAAGGATCAAGAATTTTCCTGAACTGCTGCTAGTCCCACCTCAATAGGAAGGAGAGTTTCTGATCACATCTGACGACATATTGTATCCTCTCCATTTTTTGTTTCCTCTTTAACAGGAAAAAATGCAGCAGAAAAAAGGGGGAGGGGAAAGGAAAAAATCTGCTTTTTTTGACATCTCAGAATCCACGCACTAACTGCTATGATTGTCTCCAACACCAGAAAGGAAAGTCTGTGTAAGCAGTCAACAGTGACAGCATCAGATATACAGATGGTGAGGCTGTCTGTGAGTATCCTATTCTCTGAGGCATTTTATATATATATATATATATATATATATATATAATCCCACTAATATCTAGTCTGATTTTTTTTTTTTTTAATTTTCATTCTGGAGTTCCATTCCTGTTATTCAAAAAAGTCACAGAAATTATGCCTGAGGAGGTTATCTTCATAATGGCAGAATGTTTTTGGTGACAGCACAGTTTACTGCAGGTGATGTTATCAAACATAAAATCTCTGCTATATTAACTTCATCACAGTAGTCCCTTGGGATACTTTACTGAAGTTTATTCTTATGATAAAACTCAAATTTAAAAATAAAAATGACCAGAGCTATATTTAACCCTCTGTTCTGAGCAGCATAAGATGCTGTTAGAACTATGCCTCCAATATCTTCAGGAATTTGCTGCTCAGCAGTAATTGCCAGCAGAGCATGAACCAGACAAAATACAATTCTCACAAAGCAGTAGATGGAATAAAAAGTGGCATTACTTCCCTCAAACTAGAATCTGTTACAGTATTAATGATGTAGACATTCAAAAGCTTTCAACTAACATTCAGATAACACAGTGGAACATAATGTCAATATTTATAAATATACAAATACATTAAGACAATAGCAACAAGAATTTTCTTCTACTAATTGACTTCTTTCCCATAAAGACAGCATGAACTGCAGCTCTTCTTGACCCTTCTCTGACACTAAGATACATGTATTCTCAGGGAAATTCAGCGTTACTGGGAGGAGAGGAGGGAATACATGGGGAAAAAAGGAGTGAACAAAACCTGCTCAGAAATTGCTGTATTTCTGATGAAAGCTTATTTTTTCCAAAATAACTGGTGATTTCACATGCTTAATTTCACAAGGAATACTGAAGGGACTTGACTTTCAGTAAGTGTTGAGGATGTGCTCTGTTAGAATTGGATGTTTTTATGAGGAAACAAGACACACATAAAATCATCAGTGATTTTTCAAAGGGTAAATTTGTTCCTAGAACACATGCCCAGGAGACTGAGCAACCAATACAATCACAAAATCATAGAATCATTTGGGCTGAAAGGGGCCTTCAAGATCATCTAGTTCTAACTCCCCTGTCATGGCCAGAGGCACCTTCCAGTGCCCAGCAGATTGCTCACAGCCCCATCCAGCCTGGCCCTGAACACTGTCAGGGATGGGGCATCAACAATTTCTCTGAGCAACCTGCTGCAGTGTCTCATCACCTCCACTGTAAAGAGTTTCCTCCTAGTATCTAACCTAAACCTGCCCTCTTTCAGTTAAAAGCCATTTCCCCTTGTCCTGTCACTACATGCCCACGCCAAAGGTCCTTCTATACCTCTCCTGTAGCCCCCTTTAGGTTCTGGAAGGTCTTTCTGGAGCCTTCCTTTCTCTAGGCTGAACAACCCCAACACTCTCAGCCTGTCTTCACGGCAGAGAAGCTCCAGCCTTCTTGTGGTCTCCTCTGCACTGGCTCCAGCAGGTCCCTGTCCTTCCTGTGCTGGGGCCCCAGAGCTGATGCAGCTCTGCAGGTGGGGTCTCAGCAGAGCAGAGGGGCAGAGTCCCCCCCTCACCTGCTGCTCCCACTGCTCTGGATGCTGCCCAGGACAGCTTTGGCTTTCTGGGCTGTGAGTGCACATGGCTAGCTCATGTTGAGGATCTCATAAACCAATACACAATAATATTATACACTCATGTAGGACAGGAGCTGAATGCAATACTTTAGCCAGTGGCAGCAGATGACAGAAGTCAGTGAGACAGCACATAATTAGCCAAGCTGGAATTTTGCCCAGATACCCGAATTAACAACCTAGAACATACATACCACGGATCTTTAATTACCACCAGTGCTCATGACCGAAGTTTTATGCATCATCTGAAGTGTGCCCTGGGAAATAAGCAAAGTCTCCAGTATACATGATTGAGTGAAAAACAGTACAGATTTTGGTGATTTGTAGGGAGAAAGGCAAAGCAGTGGTTAGAACTGCAAAGATCTCTCTAGGAAAGTAACAGGGACACAAAATCTGATTTTTGTCACAAATTACTTTCAGCTAGCAAGATCTCTTGGAGAAAAAAAAAACAAAACCAACACTCCTTTTCTTTCATCAGTCAAAGCAAGTTTGATGATGCTGCCTCTTGATTTAATGTTGCTCTACCCAGGTATAAAAGGGGATTTCAAAGCTACTCTACTATTTAAAGAAACTCTTACTGCTTTAAATCTTTTAGAGAATATATTGATTGCATTGCCAAGAGACCAGAAGCACTGTTTTTTAAAGAATTTCTGTTGTTACCATCTTCACCTGACTGTGATTTTCTATTTTTCATTTTCTTCTCTACTGTGATACTTGGGAACAGTGAATTGTTAGATGCACTCCCATTGTTGAAAAAGGTTTTATTTTTTTCATGTCTCTTAACAAACATGTTGAGCCACCCTTTAACATGAGTTAAGTTGGTTTATGGAAAATATTGTTTAGAAAATAGGTCTACCAGAGAGATTATGAAAAGCAGAACAGAATGAAGTTTTCTTTTAGCATCTACTGTAATTCATCAGTGAGCTGGCTACTTTTCTAATTGGACAGGACTTGCTTTGTCACTGCCTGTCTATTAAAAATATCCATTGCAACAGTACATACATAGCACTGAATTTGCTCTCACATAAGAGTTGGGGAACAATTGGAAGGAAAAAAAAATCAGTGGCTTTAAACTGGTTTAAAACTTTTTATTTGGTTTCCAATTTTTTAATTTGTTCTAACTAGGAAATTGGAAGAATTATTATTATTCATTCAGATTTACTCCTAAGACCTAAAGAGATTGCTGGCCACAAGACCATCCATTTTATGCATGCTAGAGTTAAGGAGGTAGCAAATCAGGCACCAGTAGAACCACAGATGCCTGTGTCAGAACCTGAGCCCTTTCTCTGACACTGTGCTGAATTACACAGACTGCAAGGTAAAATTATGTGTTCATTTCCTTACCTTTTCCTTGTTAATGTGTCATTCTCCAGTTATTTTTCTCAGTATATTTTGGCAACAGCACAGATGACCCATTGTAATTTGCCTGCAAAGTCTCACTCAGTAGGTCTCAGATGTTTGGTTTTACTCAAAATGTGACTGCATAAAGATTTCCATTTTTATTGCTATTTTTCTTTTTACTCTATTGCCCCTGTAGAGTCTCAATGAAATCTGTTCAGCTGAATAACACGAACAGGGCAAGCTGCTTTTTGCCCCTGCTCGTCCTGCAAATCTAACTCAGTGAACAGAGGAACTGGATTTTGTTCTGGCTCACACTTCGTCAGCAGGACTGTTAATGAAGTCCCAGCATTTTCACCTGCACCACCACATTAACAGAAACTTGTTTAACACTGCAGTAGCAAAGAACAAAAGTACTGTAGGAACCCACAGTGCTGCTCTGGCACTCATTTTATCCTCCAGTTCTCTTTGAAGGAAGGATTAAATCCACAGCTGAAATGAACATCTCTCTTGGAAAAAAAACCCCAAACCCAAGATCAAAAAAATCCCTCAACATATAGAATCCCTCTTTACTGTCTGTGTGAAATCCAGCTTTTCAATAGCACTACTCTGCTGTAAAATCAATGGATCTCCAAGTCACAGTAATTCCTCAAAAATGGCATTTGTTATTTGTTAGTTGTTTATAATTTGTGTTACTATTCAGAAATATACTCTATTAAATAAGAAGTGGACAGTTTTGACAGTTACTGGTTTTGCAAACAATAAATCACACGGTGGCAAATACTCTGACCATCTTCAGGCAAAAGACATTTTAGTAGAGTCCTGGGGTTTGGGGGCTTTATCAGGTTTTTGGTTAGGGTTTTTGAAGGGTTTTTTTACGCTACTGCAAACCATGGTATCAGTAACAGAGTTTTGGTTTTGGTTTTTTTTTTTCAGGCCAAAAAATCCAGGTCAAACTTCTTTTTAATTAAGATGCCAGAATACTACTAAACTTCAAGAAGATATTTGGGATTCTAAAACTAATGCAGACCTATTAGCAAATAGATTGACAGTTCTCTTAGATATGGGCAAAAGGACAGGAGAAAGATCACTGAGAACTGTAAAGTGAAGTCACCTGTGAGTGAATGAGTTTAAGTGCTTGTACAGGCAATTAGAAATCAAGTAAGCAACAACAGCAACTGAATTAGTACCATAACTCTGATACCTCTTTGGCTTTTAGGCACTTACTAGAAGCTTAGACTTTTGTGAGCATTTTTCCTGCAGTAAGCCTTAACATCTACAAGCAGTGTTCGAAATCCTATTCATTACCAATGCCAAGAATATGAAAGGACATTACCCAGCACACACAGGCAGGAGCCAATTCATCTAAACTCAGCATGAAAATGTGCTGTTACTATTCAAACCAGAGGGCACAACATGCAATGAGGCACTGGCTGGCCTTTGCTGCTGCAGAGTTGATCAAATTATCAAGTAACACACATCCTGATTTAAAACAAGGAGGGGAAAAAATGACTGTAAAATTCAGTAAACTGAATTTTAAGATTAATAAAAAAAGTAAGCTTTCTTAAAGACTAGCAACTGAACTAAAACTTCAATTATTTTTCTGATTTAGGATTACTAATACACCATTGAAAAACAAGGAGAGCAGACAGCAAGCTAGTACAGGCAAGCTAGCAAGCTCCAGTCAAAGCACTGACATCTCACTGGAGATCTCTGTGAACAATCAGGGCACAGTTAAGGGATGAGCCCCATGAACACACATTCAGAGGAAGCCACCACAGCTCAGCTGATTTACTGATTAAACAACAACACCTGTGGTGAGTTTGAGTCCTCTGAAGAACTACGGTGCAAAGAGAAATGAGACTCAATTCCCAGAAAGCCCAAATCCAGAAAGTCATTGGTTAGATACCAGCAAAAGAACATGAAAGCTGAGGCAGTATCTATCCTTCCCTTGTCCTGTCGCAGAACTCCTGGACAGACATTCACAAAGCAAATTATGGCCTGGGGAAAAAAATCAATTTTAAATGGATGACAAGGTCTCCAGGAAATAAAAGCCTACAGAAGGTAAAATTCAGAATCACAACCTGTTTCTTTTTGAAAGAAGTGAACAAGTGTGAAACTTGGCTTCTCAGCATCAAGTTAGCTCATGAATACCTCTTGAATACTGATTGCTGTCTAACCACAGGGCACAGACACGCAGAGAGATCTCACAGCAAGAGAAAGTCCTCAGACAGATGCCAGAATAACTGAAACAGAAAAGAGTGAAAAAATCCTCAACTGTTGATGATTATTTTCAACCTTAATTGACGAGAACATTGTGTGTGATCTGCAATTTTATCCTGATGGGCATTTCATGTAGGGAAGCTCCAATCCCAGCTCTGCTCTCGGATCCACCGGACACCACAGTCCCTTGCTCTGAGGTTACTCAAAGTTAATCTCAGCTCTGCAACTGGCCCAGTAGCTCCAGCACATCACCCAAGCCCTCTGCAATTCAGATAGTTCACCTTTGCAGCCCTTAATCAAAATATATCTTGTATATAAACTTTAATTTAAAGCACTGTTATGTCCTTAGATGTAGGATGATAATAATATAATTTACATTTATATCACACTTACATCATACATGCTCCTCTCATAGTGCTTTCATTAGGTAATCCTGGTATAAACCTACAGTGTGGCTGGGCAGTGTTTTTAACCTCTCCTTTAAGTATTATGTTCATCTTGTAATAACCTTTTACCCTGCAGTTTGCTAGAGATTTTTTTCTTCTTTTTTTCCCCATTTTTTTTCTGCTCCTCATTACTTGGCAGCCCAAGAGAAGCAGGGTTTGGATTAACTTTCAGGGATTCCATGGAAGAAGTACAAAATATTAAAACTCATCCAGCCCAATTCCTATTTCATTTAATGTTCACTGGAATATTTATTGGTCAAGGCACTTTGTCTAAGGGCACTTTAGCTAAAAAAATAAATCTGATCAGGATAAGGACACGAGTTTGGATATACACTATACTTATAGGGAGTGGTTTTTATAACATGAACATTTTGTCTCCTACAAGCAATTCCTTCAATGGCCAAAGAATACAGAAAAGTAAAGAGAGCACTTATAGCAGTGAATCACATTTTGTTTTGCAATTCATTATCAAAAATTCACTCAAAAAATAAAAGAACAAACAAAGGAAAGAGGTCAGGTAGGATAATCTAGCTGCACTGGAGGAAAATGCCCACGTTAAGTGCAGTGTTAATCAATGAAGCTTAGCGAATTTTAAAGACAAACGCTAACAGATACTTCTTCATAAAGCAATCAAAACATGTTTTTGCAGCACCCTCTTCCCTTGACTTTACCCACTCTTTGTTCCTTTCAGAGAGGACTATGGAAAATGATTTGGTATAAACAGGGGATTACTTTTCTCTCTCATTGCTCATTCCCCATTTGCTCTGTTTTGACAGCACAGCCCATTATTAAAGCAATAACACAAATACAATTCTGCTTGCTCCACAGTACACAGCAGTCACAGGTACTTTTACTTACTGAAATGGAAGTAGAAAGGGATGATCAGCAAGCCAGGTCATTTCCAGATTCGATTTGATTCTCAAAAGCCAGAAGAGGGTATGAAGACAATGTATCTTTTTCTGTACTGTTCTGCACCCCTGTGCAGATGGTTGGGTCAGATCAGCATCGCTCACAGTGCCAAGCCCCAGGGGCAGGAAAGGAAGGAAAGGTCGTGCCACTGCTCTCCTTTCTGTGGACCCACACACAGGGAATGCAACAACCACGTACCCATTCTTGGACGTAGCCTGCCTGTTAATGCTGCCTTTGAAATTTTCTAACTTCACGTTAAGCTCCAGCTGAGCTGTAATGCTACTGCTAAGTCCTAAGAATTCAGAAAATTACTACATTTTCATAAATCACGTCAAGTTCTCAAATTCTCCCTCCTGCACACAGTCCAGTCTTGAAAACAACAATCCCTTTCATTTCCTAGACTGGGTACAGTTTGTGACAGCTATGTAAATCTGTAAGATGCCCACATTGCACCAGATTTACACCACAAGAAATGAGGGCAGAATCCAGTCCTACAGTTTCACTCGTTGAAGTGTTTTGTGGTGTGTTTCAATTTGCCTAACTGCTTTTGATTTTGGATTGCCAGTGCCACAAAGACACAGACACACCAAAAAAGGCATTTAGAAAAATCTAAATCATAGCAAAATTTCTATATCTATATGTGGTTTCATATCACCTTCTTTTCCTTTCATCCTTATTTGATAAACAATGTCTACATTTAGGACACAGACTGTATGGTCTAAAAATGCAAGTGAATAATTCTACTAAAAAAAAACCCTATTTTCACACAAGCAAGGTGAACAGGATTTGGCTGGGAATCCCTAGTGGAGGAAGAGGCTGAAGGCAAAGAAAACCAAAAGGAGAAACGGAACTCCCCAAGGCTCAGTGTTGCTATGTCAGCATCAATGTGGGCACTGCTCTGTTTTATTTTACAGAGAGATGTGAACTTTAGCTGCTTTAGAAGCCAGCTCTATCTACAGCTGTTCCTTGACACCTGAGGCCAGATGGTTCCCAAAAAAGGCCTATCCAAGACATTGCAATCCTTACCAAAATGGAAGCTGATAATGCTAGTAGTAGGATAATGCGAGAGAAAGTGCAGTGGGAAATGGTAAAGAAAAGCAAAGGTGATAAGAATCAGTTCTCTGCTCCATCTATTTGATGTACAGCTGCTGCTTAGCCATCACAGGTTCTGTTCTAATACATTTCTGTAGTGTAATTTCTATTTTTTTTTAATCACTTAGGCTGTGAAGGCCCAACTTAATTGTTTCTCTACAGTAAGTACCATTTTTTCTGATTATCACTGATGTTCTGAGAACAAGAAAGAAAAAGGCATTAACTCCTGTCAGCACTGCATTTTCAGAGTTGGCCTCAATATTTGTTTTCTGCTTCTCTCTTGTCCTCTCCATTTCAATTTTGGTCACTTGCATATTCAGCAACATGCTTTACAAAGTGTCGTGTCCCCCACTGCTTCCTAACCAAGCTTTGACAGTGTTCATTGCTAATCCAAGAGTTTGCACAAGTCATAGCACAAGGTCAAGTATAATTATCTTCTCCACTTTTCCCCCACTCCCTTAAGGCAATAATAGCTTCAGGGAATTAAATACAGGATCAAAAATGAGAACTCTGCTCCTAATAATTGACCTGCATTTTCAGAAGCATTAGAGGGGGAATGTCAGGGTCTCAGGTGCAGCAGAATAAAGGTATTAGCATGTGTGGGGCTTCCTTACTCCATTCATACTGTTTAGAGCTCACACAAATTGCCCAGACAGCATTTTTCTAGTTTTACAGCAGAGGCTGTGAGAAGTTTAGGCTACATACCAGATGCAAAGTTATGCCTAGTTGAGCTTTCATTTAACATGAATTTTTCAGTCCAACATTGTTCCAAATACTCTATTTCATCTTTCTCCTCATATGTGCAATTCCTTGTCTTCCTTGCACATCCTTCTTCTTGCATAGAAAATTACAAGTCATCTGAAGTTTACCGAATACCTTAAAGAAGGCAGAAAGAGAAAGCCAATATTCACACTTTCTCATGGTTTAAATAAAGAGAAAATTAGAGAAACACAGAGAGAAGAAGTAGGAAGAAATTAAGCAAAGATCGGATTTTCAAGGTTATGAGTTTCCTTGTTTGCTCCAGAAGCAAGTCATTTTCCACCAGAAGCATACTATAATCTATTTCTCAGTGCTAGGATTAGAATTTAAAGAGTAGCAGCACATATTAAAGACAGGAAGCCACTCTTTTTATTAAAAATTAAGGGACACAAGAACCCCTAAAAAGACCCTGCAAGCTAAAATTCAGAAAAACATCTTCTATGTTATCTACAACCATGGAATGTGGTCTCTCTAGGATATCTCTTCGCAGATATCAGCAAATTAGATAAATCTATCAAATTTTCTCCAGATTTGCTGCTGACATATTCTGCCACAGATCGCCTTCTCCTTCTCATCACAGAGGAGGAGCATGCACCAGCATGCAAACTCAACATTTTCATAGCACCACACTCATCCCCACAGGGACCATCATAAAGATCTGACACATCATTCTTATCATTGAACTCCCTGCACTGGCTTTCATTCAAGGACACCTTCCTTGGCCTCAGCAGTAAGCCTTTGCACAGCCTACGTTTCCACTGCTTGTCTCACTCCAAGTATGCTCAAACACACCAGTAACAGCAACCTCAAATAGCTTTTTGTCCTGTCACCTAGAGCTCTGACACATCCAGCCCTAGAAATGCTGTCTCAGGACCAGCTCAAAAGGTTCCTCTGTCAAATCTCTTTCTCTTAGAGGTTAGGAGTTAACTGTGGCCAGACACTATCTCCTTACCCTTAGGGACTGATTTTTGCCTAGTCAACAATGGGCCACATCATGGTTGTCATCACAACTTTCCATCCCTTCACAAGTTTTGAAATATCTTATTTTGATCAAGATCACAAGCTCCCTGAAACATAATTTCACATTTACCACTATGTGCTTGCACAGTTCTTGGAGCACCATGGACCAGATCTGACTAAGAGTGCCCAGTACAACTAGAGTATAAATATCACCAGTTTTCAGTTCCTGTTCATATTAAGAGTATCAGACAAAATAAACACCATATGAGTCTTCTTTATAATCAGCAATTGAGCATGTATTTTCTGTTCTCCTCAATTCTCATGTATTAATGACTCCATCCATGCTGAAGACAGAATTCCTGCCATCTTACTCTTTTCTGCTTTGGAAGGTTTGTCTCATGCAGGCTTAGGATGACCAGCACTCCTCACTCTACTCTGTAAGTAAAAAAAGGCACACCACTGCCCTCTCTGATCTCTTGGTAGAGCCTCCACCCAGGTGTCCCCAGGAGTCAGGGAGGAAAAACACAACAGTAAAATCTCTGTTGGGAAGAGCAGACACGAAGAGTTGCTGCAGTGGGAAGGCACCACAGAGGGCTGGGAACAGGAGGGGGAGGGAGATTGGTGCTCTTCTCCCACCAACACTAAGAAAACCTTAGCAGAACAGAAGATATTTTTACTCTGCAGACTCATCAGGCTCAACAAATATTCATTTGCAAAACAGAAATTGCTGGACCAAGCCACCACAACCTGCACAGCCAGGAGCCCAGAGAAGCATCTGCACAGGGAAGCCTGGGCATCAGTGTTGCCATCAGCAGCTGCCTTGCACAGCTTTTACTCACAACATGCTCTGCCTGGGATGGGCTATTAGTCCCTTCCCTCTGCAGTCCCCTGGGATACCCAGGGCACTGGTGTGGAAAGAGTTAAGATAAGGAAAGCTATCAAAGCTACAGGGGACTCTTTCAAATTGCTTCTTGTGGGGCAAAACACAAATGTTAAAATACACATTAATTTTCTTCCCCATAGCAGGAGCTTTGCAGATATTGACAACTCTCTCAGGATGAAGCTTACAGCAGCTGCATTAATTTATACTATTGAGCTATAATGCTTTTAATTTATTTTCTAATTTGCTTCACATCCCCAAATTCCCCAAACTGTTTCTGTCTGTTTAATATGAAGGTTAGCCAAGGCTCTACCAGATAAATCCACCTTAAGGCTATCAGAAACCTTTTGTGAAGTAAAAGCATTCTCCTTCCAAAGAGGCCTTTCTTCTGTTCATGAAAAGACTATTAATAACACAATTATTCCTGTTGAAAGAAAAGGCCATAATTAATAGACTCAAGAGCAAAACATCCATCCTACAGGAAAACAGACTTTCTGTTCCTGGAGGCAATATTTTAAATCCAGAGTATTCCTTTGGATTTAGAAGCTGCTAAATCTAGAGAATAATGGAAAATAATAGAGACAGAAAAAATTTTTTGAAAGTTGCAGATTCCATGAATAGCTCAGCACTGAAAGCAGAAAATTAGAGGCTACACTTCCTATTTCCCAGCAGCCAACTAGATTTACCTTTCACACCATGGCTTGAACTAAATGATCTGCAAATATATTTTACACATGCTATACCAAAGCTCAGCATTTTAAGTATATAGGCATATATTTTTAAGGACACAGCTACTTCAGAAGTATTTCCTGTATTTGCAACCTCATTCTGTTAGCAAGTAGCTGAACAAAATATTAACAAGCTTTCTGTACAGTGCTGCAGGAAAAAGAGCATGGAAAAGAAGGACAAGATAAATGAAGAGCAGAAAGCAGTGATACCAGAATTTTTTGAAAGCTAGTGGTCTCCAAACCTTCACAGCTATTAGCTGATCAGCATCACTCTTGCACCAGTGATAACCTACCCAATCTCAGCTGTGCTTGAGGAGAACAGTTCAAGTCTACTCCACACCTCACCACCTTATAAAACACATATTTGCTGGAATTGAGCCCCGTTTTGATTTGAAGTGAACCTAATTAAATGGGATGCATGCAGGGAGATAGACAGACTCACTGACTGGGTAAAGAGTTGGAGCCTGGAGCTGTAGTGATAAAAGTGAAGTACCAGGGGTGTCACCCCAACCAGCTGTAAGTTCATTTCCATTCTGTAATATTTCATTGGCATGACAGCTGCTCATCTCTCGTGCTTCTAATCAGCTGCAAATGTCTGGGAGGCTGTTGTGTGTCCATTTGTCACCACTGTCTTCTCCTCATTCACACACAGGCAAGCCAGAATCTCCGCTTTTTTGCCATGTTAATCATAGTGTGGGTTTGTTCTTTTGGGTTTGGTTTTTTGGGGTTTTTTTGGGGGGGGGAGGTATCCCTTCTCACTCCCTCCCCCTGCCATGTTCCCACGTACCTTTGGCACTGGAGAAAAGATTTCTGTTTCATTTTCTCCCCTATCATGATTTTTACCTTTACTCAGTTAACCTGTGCAATGTTTTGGTTCTCCCACTTCCTACATGCTCCTACTAATTACTACATGCTCATATTAATAAATACTAAGTATCACAGTTGAGAAGCTACTGTCCTTTTATCTTAACTATGTTGCTGGAGGAGATTTCTTCAGAATACACAATGCTTCAGCCTCTTTCTTTACCAAAACCACGCCAGAGTGAATGGTGCCTCTCTGCCCGAGTCCCCATTGGGTGTAGTGTGTCACCCAACACTCACTGAATTTGAACCGTGCGAAGTCACATTACAAACATCACAACTCACTCCGAGTTAAATGCATAAACCAAGACAAAACACTTCACTTATGGTGCAAAAATAAAGTTGCTGTTAGTGACAGGTGTGACCTTTAAGTGTTCAGTGTACAGAGCCAAAAAAAGGATATTTTGCTGCCACTTTTACAATAAAAGATTTCTATTATGTCTTACAGATTGTCCAAAGATTGTCCAAATGCACAGCTTTTGGTGGTGAAACTCCTGTGTCAGTATGTTAATCATACAGAGACACATGCCCACATACAGACTTATACACAAGTATACTGAAGGATGCTCTAGTATATGATATTTTAAAGTAAATTATGTAGTTGCCTATTTCATTACTATACTACAGTACTATCCCATCAAAACCAAATGAACACAGAGCACTGCATGAATAACTCTGGGGTGACAGAAACTAAGAAACAATCTGAGAGTTGAGGGGGCCTTCTGACAAATTTGGCTTTCAGTGCATACTTTGTAAGAACTAGCTGTTTAAAAAAGTGTTTTGCATATAAAACTCAATAGCTGTAGGTATTTTTAGTGTTTTTCTACAGCAAAGAATCAAAAGCAGTGAGTACTGCTGGGTCTGGTCTTGGTTTGGTTGCACCAAAAATTCATGCTTCACTTGCAAAATCTAATACGACAACAGCTATCATTAAAATCTGCTTATTCTTTGTGTTGTTTCAGGCTTAATGCACATCCTCCAAAGTGACAGGCTACACAGGCACCCTTCAGGGAAAAATCTGCACAGTATTATTACATTTGGATAGCCAGGCCTAAGGTGAAAATACTCATCAGTATAAGCTTGTTAGCTTATAAATCTGCTACCAGTTATGAAAAGGCTAAAACAGCTCCTTAGAGGAGCTCAAAACATGTACCATCAACACAGGGGACAGCATCTGTCACAGAAAAAGGTAGGTGAAACACATTTGGCATTAATTCAGCACACAGTCCCCACAGAATTCCTTGGCAGAAGCTATCCTGCCACTGCCCCAGGGGGCAAAATGGCAAAACAAGCCTCTCAGCCTTGTCCTGTGCCCTCCATTTCACACACACAGACACGTATCTGCCATTGACCTCTTCATGCACCGCAGCAGCAGTTGTTGCAACACAAATCTGTGCAGCAGAGCAACAAACTGCAGTTAAGGAGACGCGTGGTCGTTGCCTATGCCTTACATCTGGCAATTCCACCCTTTGCACGTCCAAACACAAACCTTTAAGCCTTTTCCCAAAGCTCCTGGCTATCCCTGTTCTGAAGGATATCCACATTTTCCACTTGCTAGTACAGGCAAGCCAAGCTTTTACAGTTCATGAGCTCTCTGTCACAGATCTTTACAGAATTCTGTCTTTTATTAGACATCTGTGATATTTGCCACAAGGAGGAAAAGGAGGGAAAATACCCACCTATCTGTCCCTGCTAGATTAATTCCTGTAGATTTCTTCTTTCATGGACCTTAGTGAGTTGATATACATATAAATAAAGAGAGTGCCGTTGTTAACCCTCTATAAAAGAATGAGTCTCTTTTATTTTTCACCCATGGATTGGCAAGACATTCTGATGTCACTAGTTTTCCCACTTCCAATATGAGTGCAACTAACTGCATTGAGGTCAGAGCTTAGCTCACCTCAGCTACATTTAAGACAAGAGAGCTCCTTCAGCTCGCAAAAAAAAGATAGAAAGCAACACCCAGGAGAATGAAAAAATCTTTCATTTTGTATTCTAATTTTTGGTCATTGGAAGCTGCTTCTCTATGGTGATGCTAATTTGTTTTTTTAAAATGAGACTCCCCCCTGGGATGAAAATCTCCTCAGAGGTCTCTGGCCTTTTGTTTCAAATTCCTTGTGAAGTCCTTAGGGTTGAAAATGCGGCTGCTTCTTAATACATTCAGTTTTCCATGTGTTAGGGTCAGTAATCCAGTCCCGTGCAGAGCAGGATCTTCCAGTTGGCTCTGAGCTTCCATGATGACAATGAGCAGGGAGATAAACATTATGGAGACACACAGAGCCCCCAACAGCAGTACCTCACAAAAACACTACCCAGCCTGCCCTTCCTTCTCTTCTTTTTTCTTTAAATAAATCATCAGTGAATATGTGCCTTGTGATTATGCTCCTATGAGAAGCCATCTGACAAACCATAATTAAAAACCATCCGAAAAATCATTCACTGCATTTTTTAACATCTGCTTATAAATCCCTTTTAGATTTTTCTACCTATTTTGGGTGCACAGTGTATGTAAAACCCGGCACACAAAGGGAGAAGCGTTCATCTCACGCCACTTTATCTCTGAAGTGCTGATAAGAGGACCTAAAAATGCTAATACATTTGGAAATTCCCCACAGAGCCATAATGAGCAGATTTCTATAAACCTCAGTATTCTGCCAGTGTCTGGGGTGAGAGTATTCTTCAGTAAAAGCAGTTTTCTTCCTCATCCATGCTGCATACATCAGACAACAAGCAAATAGAAGAGCAACACTTTACAAAATCTACTTTTGCTCTCCCTTTCTGCTTGTGTGTATTAAGAGTTTATACATTTAAATTCATGCAGCCCACCTTGAATTGTCCAGCTGCCATGCTGCTGGGGAGGGGAGCTAAAAACCAAGAGCTAAATTAACTTCAGCTCTGTACAGAGCACTGGCCCAAACCAATACAAATGTGAGAGAAAGTGGCTCAGTCTAACCTAAGGGCAGCACATGACTCCCTAGCAACCACAGGCAGCAGATGGGCCTTTTCCTCTCCCCCTCTTTCTTACAAAGGGCAGCAAAGTTGTCTAGTGATTAAAGCTGCTGGGAGACAAGAACCTGGACCACTGAGCAAGATGTACATTATCCAAGGAGAATCTTGTTCCTTACAGATTCTTCATGGTATATCTGTAAAACATGCTATCCTCCAATCTTTCCAAAATACCAGGAAGTTCCTGGACATAAGGTAGATATACACAATTTTTTGGTAGGAAAAAAGCACAGGCTGGAGGGAGCTTAATGTTCTCAAGGAAACACAATACTAACAACTACACTTGCATGATAATAAAACCAACAAATAATTGGAAATTAAATGGCATTTTTTCATCAAGAGATGACAAAGCATTGTGCAATGGATCTCCGCCTCCTTATCTTTAAATGAGGACAAGACAAAAGATTTGCCAAGGCCATCCACTAAGTGAAAACTAGGACTAGAGAACCTGACTCTGTTATTAGGTACCAACCATCCTAGGAGAAAGGACTTTGTTCATGTGAGCTGACTTGGACTTAAATATAATTAATTGCCTTCCTAAAATTCTGATGTGCATATGGCAGTATTTCAGATTGGAGTGGAAGCTGAATTAATATACTAAAACTATTTTAAACACACACACCTTTTGCCCGAAATAATCTCCTACTGTTTAAGGTACCTTACTTGCAACATCAAGAAAATGAGGTGGCAGAGGGATATAACACCAATGTAACTACTGTGAAAATGTTTGAAAGTGATGGAAGAAAGGTGTCCAAGAGGTCTAAGACAAACTTGCGTCATTACAGGATTGTGTGATTTTAGTAATGCACCTACTGGCACTACATATATAGGCACAGTGAATAAGCTGCCAGATAAAGAACTTGTGTTGATTCTGGCTGAGGTCTTTTACTCACAAAGCCTTTAAGTTCAACAAGACCCAATCCATGAGGTAAGTTTTACTTGTATTTAATGGCATATTTCCGTGCTTATCTTGTACTACTTGTTTGCTTTACAGTGTTTTGTGCCTAAATATTTCTGCCCAACCAAAATTTGCTTATATTTATAGGTTTATTTAATTATTTTTTCAAGTAAAAAGAATTGGAGAAATCAGTATTAAGCATAAAATTGAAGTCATTTACATGAGACAATTTTGCATAAACACTAAACCACTGAGAGACTGAAAAAATGGTTCTTAATTCCAGACCCTGAGCTGGGCATCACCTTCCTAGCTCACATGGAGTTCAACAGTCTTTCCTACAGAATTATTGGGATCGGTATTGTCTAAGCTCTGCTTTGTTTGAGGATGCAGAATAGGGTGTAAGGAGAAGAATATAATATTTAAACACTAAAATTTAAGTGCTGACTGTGATAACATTGCCTAAATTCTGCTAGTGAGTGTTCCAAGGCACAGTGCACTGACCACTTCTACTATGACAGATACAGCATTTTAGGAGCAGTAAGATCAGGATAGGCTTGGCACTTGAAATTCTCTAGCCCTGAGTCCTACTCCTCTGGTACTGACAGGGGTAGATACAACAAAGATCTATCTAGAAGCCATTTGTGTGCATAAGACAAAAGACTAGTTCATAAAAAGAATAAACAAACCCATTTGTTTCAACTTCTCTTAATCTATCTTAGGTATAGCTTGAGATGATTTTCTTATAAATGCCTGAGCAAGGAGATAGGCACACAGGATGTCTGCTGATTCAGGCTTCTGCACAGCCAGGCTGCATTACCTCTACTGCATTAAAGCCTTACACAACTGCATAAATGGCCTTGGGATTAGGTCCTATGGGAAGCGAAAACAAAAGTAACATACTTGAGTGCAAACTAAATCAATAATTGTGAAGCTTTTTATTCCTCTCAGTCAAGAGTCAAATGAAAGACAATCAATACAATTATTGTAACTTCTTCCTGAAAAAGCAACAGATAATCTATTTGGCAGAGTCGGAGGAACCCAAAGCACAGTGTGAAGGATCAGCCCTCTTCGTTGTGAGCATAGCAAAGGATGCTCAGTGTTTTTCTAGCCAGTTCTGCCAAATTCACAGGAAATAGAAACAAATTCCAGGTTAGTGCCATTGTCATCAGTGGATACTTTCTAAAAGAGACTGCACATCATTTAAATCTGCATGCCAAATGGAAACACTCTTGTGAACTAAGCTCAAAACTGATTTTTTGCAGAGTAAAACTTTCATCAATAGTTGTTTTTTGCTGCAGGACAAGAAATGTTCAACAATCCAATTTTTCCATTCACATTCACAACACCTTCGATTTCTTCAATACCTCCCCATTTTTTTCAATTTGCACCTACAGCCACCCATGCAGAATTTCCTTAGCACCACTGGCAGCTGCACTAACAAGAACTGAGCATCTCACATTATTAGACCTTTTTTGCGCTACAGGTCCTTTTATAGAGACTAAATAGCCTACAAGCCAGACACAGCAACGAAATGTAAACAAACTTGGTACAGAGAAGGAAAAAACAATCACTGAAAAAGGAACTGAAGAGGAAATCCAGAAGTTCTGAGCAGTCTTTAAAACTGGTGACAAGTACAGCAGCTTCTGTAGCAGGGATGCTTCTTTTTGGACAGCATTTTTCTTAGTAGCAGTTTCCCAAGTATAAGAACCACACACATTTCTCCTACAAAGATCTGTCTTGCTAGTCGCAGCCTAGCCAATTGCCCTGACAGCTCTGCAGTATTCAGAGCTGAAAGCATCAGTTTAGAAATACCAGCTATGATGTCCTGCCAGAGAGATTTGCACCTTTTTGTCTTCCTTACAGGTGACTCAGTTTTAGTCTTTCACCTCTCTGTCTAGTACATACAATCATAATGGCAACAAGAAAATGATTCTTCTGACAAGCTGCCCCAGTATCTTCCTCTTCAGTCCTCCTGCATTACTTTCCAAAAATGTCTTTCTGTTTGCTTCTGATATTATCGTTGTTGCTATGGCCCCTCTATGGTTTCTTTTTGGCTCTTTCAAAAGGTAGATTTCCCAAAACCATTTTCTCAAGGACTCTGAGGAGAGCACTTCATCCCAATGGCACAGACTTTTGTTCAAACCAACTTCTCTTCCTCTTTTCACTAGAAGTTGCACAGAACAAACTTTATTTGGGAAATTTAAACAACTGAAATCAACAAGGAAAATGCAAAGCTTCCTGGCAAAGGAGTTAATTCTGAATTCAGTTATGCATGTACTTGCATTCATTATTCCTAGGTTTTTACTGTCATTCACAACTCTCAGTTACTCACAATTCTATTTATTAATACAAAGGAGGAAACCCTCATCCAGCAGATTCTGGTCCTACAGTGAAACACGCATCTCTTGCTTTGATAGAAGGTCTTCTACTGAGCAGACCATTAAAAACATTGGAACAGAGATACTTTTCTAACACTTCTACTGCCCATATATAAAAGGCAGTAAGTATTTAGGTATTTACAACCCAAAAAGAAAAGAAAAAAAAAAAAAAGGTGAGACGGAAAATAAGCAGCACAAAAAAGGCAAATACTAGGACCCAAGTCCTTTTGTGAGGCTAAAAGACTTGCTAATAGCACAGGAAATGTGTGGAAGAGAAAGACATAAGTCTCTCAAATTTCATTGGCACAAGGTAGTCTTCCCTCTCTATGAACAGCACAGCTTCTGTATTTTCAGTAACAAACAACTATTGTGACTCATAATCTGTGTTAGTATCTTAAACCATCACCTCTAGAAACAGCCTGGAGAATTATATTGGTTTGAAGAGTAGTGTAATTAGAAACTAATATATTATGTTGAACAAGAGTTAAACCACAGTGGTATAGATCCAAATCCACCAAAACAAAAAAAGTACACGAGAGTATTCAGGAAGACTTCACTGCCTTCCTGGTACACAGACATTTTTTATTTGCGCACTATTTTCACATCAAGATCAGAAGTTTGTAGAATCCCTAATGGCCATCATTATCAGAGCTAGTCCAGGCTTTGTCTTCATCCTTGTACTATTTTTAAAATAATATTATTAACGAGGAACAGTGTGTAATTTTGTGCTTGGAAACAGATGAAATCAGAAGTGTGTGTTCCTGTGCTTTAATATGCAATTGGAACAAACCTGTGAATTAGTCACACAGTGCAGCATCAGCTGTTATATTCGTTATAGGAATCTTTCTCCCAAGAATTCGACTGGCTGTTTGATTATGGATATGTAACTAAAGGGGTTTATCATGGCCCAAAATTTTGACTTTGTGAAGCACACCTCCAAGTCTCTTCTCCAATGCCAAGTTTATTTCTGACATACAGTAATGTGGTTTTTTTTGTTTTGTTTTGAATAAGCTAAAGCAAGGTGATTTAATCATCTATACTTTAGTAATAATGAATAAAATAAAAAATAGGGTGAAATTTCATCAAATATAGGAATAGAATTGTGTGTGGAATTTTATCTTGAACTCAGAGTCAATTCCACAGATTTTCCTTGCTGAACACTTTTCATGGACTATACCAATATATCTGAACTTCCCTAAAATACAAGGAACAAGAGAATACAAAAAGAAGGTAGATCACAAACTCACACAATCTACACTTTTGAGCAGACTCAAATGTTTTCCTGTATTTTAAACTGGAGAGGAGTTATGCTATCTTGCTTAATTAATGAAAACACATATTGAGACAATGAAAATATGCACAATGTCAGCTTGTGTTCTAAAATTGATACAATTAAGTAATTAATTAATGTAATTATAATTCTCATCAGAAAACATTTCATTGCTGTTTTCTCTAAAACTTCAGTGTGAAGGTCTCAGTGTGGATAGGGCCTTCTCTACCATAAAGTCATATTATGCTTTTTGTAAAGATACAAGAATCCATCCAAAATGGTAAAAGCAAATAGCACTCCCTAAAGTCACAGACAAAATAGGAAGAGAATGTAGAAAAGTTTGTGTAATACAGAGCTAGAAAATATTTGCCAATATTTTACTGCTCAAATTTACCTGTATCAACATATTAACACAGCTGTAAACATTTAACCCACTTCTTCACAGGCCATATTAACACAGCTCTGGTTGCCCAAGCAGCACTTCTATGCATTGTATTATTTGAAAGATGTTTAAAACTGGAGAGCTCTCACAGAGGGGAACAAAACATCCTCAGTGCTGGAGGAGCTCATCTACAATGAAACTGCAATGGAAGCAAAACCTATGAGCTGCAGAGAAGAGAAGGAAACATCTATGTAGTTCACAACTAACTAGGTGAAAAGTAAAAAGGAAAGAAGGGAAGGATTTAGGTACACCCAAAATTTAGAGCAAAATGGAGAAACCATTTGAATCCTAGAAAGTATATAATGATCTCCCTATAAAAATGACAGCAGACATGACTCTTCAGATACCTGAAAGTATTGTTCTGTCCTGAAAAGCTTCGAAATAGATTGACACCTTCTTTTCCACAGCACCTGCTCCTTGCAAGATACCTGAACCAAACAAAGTATTACTACTTTCATTCCTCATAACCTTGTTCTCACTGCACAGTTCCATCACCTTCAGTGAGTGGGGTCACTGAAGGCATAAATCTAAAAAAAGTAGATTTTTCTTTTCTGATGACAGTCAATGAACCTTCTGCCAGAAGCAGCTTATCTCTTACTGGAAATAGATTTAGGCACACACACAGAAAAAGAGGAGACATAACATAATTCTCACTACTCAAAATTGAGTTTATGGTCTGGCAGAAAAAAAAAAAAAAGCACAGTTTTCCACTGGCAAACTTCATACTTAAAATATTGACAAGTTGCAACCATAGAACCCCAAGATGTACCAACAAAGGCATTATTTGACAGAGCAATTTAGAACTAAACAGAACTCAAAAGCAACAACATTAGAGCAAAGAAGGTCAAGAAATCACAGTGCTCAGACAATGTCCTCAATGGCATGAACGCAGTTATAGCCGGGAGTATATGAGGAACCAAAAACACCTGCATTCATGACAACAGGTCCTTTCAGTGCAGTAACAGCAATTTTCAGGTATGTTATACCTATACATAAGTAAAGTGACAGTATTATTATATGTTTTTCAGAAAACCAAAACTTTGCCTTAAGATATTTGACTGTGCCTGAAAGCAAGAACACCAATCTGTAAATAATTTCTAGAATAATATTTTAAGCAGGGTGTGATTTTTTTAAACAGATTTAAGGTGCATGGTAGGTAATCATAAAAGAACAATTTTTCTCATATTAAGAGTTTCTAGTAGAATTTGTGATGATGTAAATTTACAAGGTTAAGAATATGAGAAAAATCTCAATTTCTTTTAATTTGGACTCCTACTGAAGGAAGATTATTATAAATTCAGTAATCTGGTTTTATATTGAGTAGATATCAGGTATCATATTCCACAATGCTCTGTTCAAATAGGCCAGTTAAGAGTCATTCATTCTGAACTGGAATTGGAGATTACATTTTGAGTGCCAAAAATGTTTTCATAAAAGAAAAAATTAAGAAAAAAACCCCACAGGCAAACAAAACAAAACAAACAACCACCCAGAAATGCTAGGATTCTAACCCCTCAAAGTACTGATTCTCTAGCCCCATTATAAAAGAAATTAAGAGGGGGAAGGTGTTGATGGTGATGTTGACACACTTGAAAATTTAGTCTCAACGCCACTAACAGCATAACCATTAATATAAACCCAAGTGTGCATTTTTATTAACCTAAAGTGGAGTCAGGCTTTCCTAAAGATTCTGATAATATTATAGTGGAATACAGGAATTAATGAACTAAATAAGAAGCTACTGCTATTTTGTTTTGCAGCCAAACCATATGGGCAATCGTTTCTATGGGGGTTTTGGGGGTTTTTTTTTGGGTTGGTGTTTTTTTGGGTTTGTGTGGTGGGTTTTTTTTTTTATTTTATTTTTTTATTTTATTATTTTTACTGCTTTTTATTATTGCTACTGATTATCTGATCCCAAAAGAGGAAGCATGTAGAGAGGAGAATGAAGAGAAATGAATGGGTAGACAATTATACTCCATCAGATGTACTTGAAATCAATCATGATGCAGTGTACTCAGGCTGTTTTCCTGAGTTTTCTGTGTCTATAAAGTGTTCAAGGGGAAACCTCAGTAATGATCCAGCTTTCTACACATTGATTTTTAACAGTGTTGTCATTTCAGCCAATAGAACTCAGGTAAAGGCTAAAATGTTTTCTTTTATTTGGGAACTAACAAGTGCCCATAGGAATTTTTGCAGAAATAAGGTAAAGAAAATAAAAGGGATGGTTGCATGAAGAGGGAAGATGAGAAACAAAAGGAAAAGGCAGTATTTCAGGTTTTGCTAATGAGGTTTTTAAATGGTGCAAATTTTGCTTGTGGTTTTTGTATACATGAAGCATTCTCCAGATAGACAGTAATTACTAATGTCATCAGTCAAAATATTTCCACGTCTGTTCACCAGATCCATACAGTTTGTCCACTGGGTTCCAATAAGGGACAATAGAATGTTTGCTTATGGCTCAACTGTACAATAAAATTAAAGAAGTTTTACTAAATTGAAAATGGGGAGAAAATAGTTTAGTATTTATTTTTTCATGAAAGATTTTCTGTAAATATTTCTAATGTTTATTTCATACTCACTAGTGGTTCGGACAACAGAATGTGCCACAGGCAAATAATATGTGTGATAACCGACCCACCTCTTTTTATATTAAGAAAATTCTAATACAAAGCATGAATTGTAGCAGGCAAAATTAATTTAAAACATTTCCCAGTTTAAGGTATCATAAGTAACTCTACATGCAAGTAAAGACTTAAAAAGAAAATGTTGCTTTTATACCATTAGTGGTTTAACACCAAAAGCAATCATTTTTGGGAGAAGATGATTCCACTTCAGTGAGTTAATTTTACCCGCTGAATAACCAATAAACTCAAATTGCGTTAACATGTCAATCCAACTAAAATCGCTCAGGAAGCTCCCCACCCTAGGGAGAGCTTTGTCAGTGCAATGGGTGATATTCAATTTTCAGAGTCTGAAGTTCCAGAATTGCAGAACAGATTTTATATCTAGAAGGCTTTCTGGATCAGATCTTCACTTTCAAGTGCAGACATTCTGAAACTCTGTACATTTTACTTGGAAAGATTATTGAACTCAACAGTAATGTGATTACTAGAGAACACTTCTTACATCTGTGTAGCATGAGACCAACTTTATATTTGAAGGGTCAAATGTCAGGATGATCAATGTCAGCCATCTAATCCAAATTTAAACAACACATTTACTTCATTTGAGTTCACAAATAATTTTTTTTTTTTTTTTTACACAGGATGACTAGCACCTAGGCACTTCAAGTTCTAATGCAGTGACTCCTTCCATCTTAGCTTCCCCATCTGTAAAACAGGGATCAAACTTCCCTTCCTAACTCAGCGGATATGTGGATTAGGTAGGGAGGCTGAAAGCCCTTTGAAGATGAGAAGTGCTCATCATTATTATCCAATGGCAGCATTCCAATTACAGGCTCTCGTCCTTCTTCCTTTAGAAGGTGTCAAACACAATATAACACTCCATGCGTCACGAAGATTAAATACGTCTAATATGACAGGTCTGAGATGGACAGGATATTATCTTAACGAAGTTACATGCAAATATAATTACTTGTTCCCTAATTCATTTCATTTAACCTACAAATGCTGTCAGTCTGCTTTCTGAAAAGAAGGACCCCAGAGTTCTGCCATTAAGGGGGTTGTTTCTTAAGACTATATGCGAGAAAACCTCTTCTACTACCTCCACCATCTCAAACCTGTTATTTCATTTTGGTCTTATACATTGTGATAATGTCACATTTCTCGGATATCTTGGATTCTTTGAAGTTAGCTTTTGTCCTTAGCACTCTGCTCAACTGCCACACACACTTTCTATTAGTGAATTAATCCTGGCTATATCTTCATTTTACTGAAGCATTACCTAGAGTAGAGAAGCCACAGGGTAGATTTTAAAGACATTTAAGCACCTGTAGTAACTGCAGGGTAAGAACAGGTTTGTTTTGAAAATTCCATAAGGCCTCTGTCTGAATATTTAAGTAACTACATGCTCTTAAAATCCTTCTTTTCTTGTAGTCAAAGAAAAAAAATCTAAACAAAAATTCATGTGTTTTGATATCAGCAGGATATGTCATCTGAAGAGGTCACAGTCAGCTGATTCTCCAAACTGATTCTAAAGTAACAAGTATCACTTCATAACAGAAAAATTAAAAAAAAAAAAAAAAGGCACTGTCACCACCAAAGTACATACAGTCCCAAAAAAGTCCTGGAGGACAAAGGTGCTCATTTCAGAACAACAGGCGGGTTCTCTGCCCTAACAAGCACACACTGGGTGTCCTGTTTCTGCACAACCCAGGCAAAGCTGCTGCATCCAGGCTCAGCTCCATGGAGGGAACACAACTGGCTGTGCTGCCAGCAGCTCCTGCTCTGCTGGACGTCCCCAGTGCCAGCAATGCCCCAGCAGCCACAGCCTCATCTGC
Source organism: Trochalopteron elliotii (assembly GCA_024734555.1). NCBI lineage: Eukaryota > Metazoa > Chordata > Aves > Passeriformes > Leiothrichidae > Trochalopteron > Trochalopteron elliotii. The sequence goes on from JANPWX010000025.1 coordinate 1,359,392, forward strand.
ACGGGGCTCACTCCACACCCTCATTAGCAGCAGAATGGGGCCACATGGCCAAGTGCCCTGAGCTGTTCAGTGACAGACAGGTAAGCTCGATTTTGCAACATAATAAGGAAGTGAAGCAAATGAGAAGAGCTCCAAAAGCATGTGAATAGGATAAAGAGAACACTGAATTTTTTCTTTGCTTTTTCTCAAAATTTTCATGTCAGGCTAAGCCAAGATGAAAGCACCAGCTGACAATCCTCAGCTAACCTGCTGGAAGTCGAGTTTTACAGGTTAAATTCAATGAGGGCTTAGAAACCCACTGTATTCCTTATAGCAATCCAACTTTATTAAAGAGTTTTCAAACATACCATACCTTTGAAAAAACAGGTGACAGCACCTCTAGCTTCTGACCTAGATATTTATCTTAACAGAACTAGCATTTACAAAAAAGCCCTGCAAAAGTTGCTGGTCTTTCTAATCAGTTTAAGCACTAAAGAATGGGATTTTTAAGGCTCACTTTCCCATGAAACTACAGCCATACCCTTTCATGTGGCTCTGTAGGTCAATCCTACAGCACATGCACAGGCAGCCAAGACCCCCATTTGCTGCAGCGAGGCACATAAACTCACTGGAGCCTGCTGCCCTTTCAAAAATGGTGAGAAATGCTGTATTTTGACTTATTTTAAACACTCCTTCTACACTGTCAAGAGAATCAATTCCATAGAAAATTCCTCCCCATTGATAAGGACAGCTTGCTAGAGAAATCTGGGCAACAAAGAGATTTCAGTTCTTAGGGAGATAGTTGCATTTTCTGCAGATAAGACCACTTAGGAGTCATGCTTTTCTATTAATAATCACCAGTTTTTAAAAACTGACTTTTAAAACCAGGTTAAATTCTTCTTCATGACTGTCTAAGGACTCCAAATGTTACGGGTGAAGGGTGAAGGACAGCATTCACTAGAATTATAATTGCCAGGCCGTTTGAAACGTATTTTTGCAGAGGAGCAGATAGATGCACTTAGAAGTTTGATGTTCAGACACACAATTAATTTTCCGTCATCTCATGACAGCAAAGAAAGGGGCTGAGAAATGATTGATAGATTATGGTTCAGAGAAACAGAGGGGTATCTGTTTGAGCAACTTAACTTCATCGTGTCAGTTACTTTGCAAGAGATTGACCTTTTTAATTCCCATATGAACCTGAAGTTAGAACACAAAAGGCCTGCTACACACACTGTACTGACAGCTAGAAACACTTTTTTTTTCCTTAATACTAGAACACACATTCCTTTATCTTAAATTCCTCAAGGGTGGGGCAGCTAGGCTTTGGCCATAAGAGACACTGCTGGAACAGCAGCAGCAGCCCTGGGGCTACAGCTGGAGCTGTACAGCCAAGCCAGAGCTTAATTCCTCTGCCTGCATCCTTCACACTCCAGTGTGGCTCAGCGAGGCTGGAGATCCAATTCTGCAGCCATCCATCTTGATCTGATCGATGAAAGTACAGTCCCCTACAACTTCAAGTCTCAACAGGCAATACTGAATTCTGATTTAAGTAACTTCCAGCTCTGACCACCTGAGTCAGTGGCCACATCTCTACAATTAAAGACCGCAAAACACTACAAGTCCAAAGGTTGCAAATGACAGAAGACCAAATACAATAATTTCATATCCATATGGGCTTATTTTTATCATTATGTTTTCATTTCCTTAATGGTTTTAAGTATCTTCTGTATGTCAGATAAATGTGCTATTTAGACTCCTTGTTTGCATAAACTACAAGTTTCTTTATAGCTATGTACACATTCAAAGTAATCTTTGCAAATGTCTACAATTAAAAAAGAGCAACAAAGGCAGCACAAAGTAATGTGAATCTTCCTGTTCCCCTGAAATACAGGGTGGGTAATTTTCTTTAACCATCTGTCCTGGCCACCCTCAACAAATCATAATGCTCCTGCTCATCTGAAGACAAACTTTTGTGGCATCCAAAGCCCTGCTGCACCAAGCAGTAGGTGTTACACCAAGCAAACATTTTCAATACCATGCTAGCTGCCACCATTAATACCCCTTTGCTTGGACTGCTTAGATGGAGCAGTTGTCTTGATTTAAGATCTCCCCTTCAGCTCAACCCTGACCAGAGCTAGCATCAGATTCAGAGTAGCCTGAGAAACCTGGCAGTATGTTTAAAGTTATTCACTGTAATGAAGCCATACCACACACGCAAGGAGTCTATTGTCAAAGCATAATTGCCACTGCTGTTACACCTTGGGACCTCCAGACTGGATTACCCTATTGATTTTTACAGGGAGCAGTTGTGGATCACCTAAAAGTTGCAAGTAATGGAGAAGGCAGCTATCAACAAGGAACACAACCATTTTTCAGACCATATATCTGCCCTGTTAACCCTAATACAACTCAGGATCTTGACGCGGAGCTATGAAAGGCGAGGTCCAAGCTATTTTTATGATTACCTTTCTTCCTCAGAGTGTTGTAAGTGTTAAAGGAAGCCTCCTAGTTTTAATTAAAAATATCAACAGCAGGACATTTTTATTGAAGCAAATTTAAGAGTGGCCTATTGTTTCTGTACAGATCTGATACCTTGTCTACGTTTAGGACAAGGTAGATGACTATGACGACACACATGGCAAATAGGAGCCTACACAAACACATCTCTGCAGCACACGAATGCTCCTTTTTAATTTCAAAAATATTTTAAAGCCTTGTCTTAAATTTGCAAATCCTTTAACCAAACTGCCTTTACAATCCCCTCATTTTCCATGGTCTTGCAGGACAGCTCTGCTCTCAAGAAACAATGCAGCTTTGAGTGAAGCAGCAAGGACCATGTATTTTTAATAGCTGGATGCCAAATACTAAAGTCCTTGTCAAAAGAAATTTGCCAAAGACTGATATTTAACTCCAAACATAGCAACTACAATTTGGGGAAACCTTTCTCTAGGTGAACCATTGATAAAAAATCTTCCCCACAAGGAGAAAAAAGCATGTTTCATTCATGTCCTTGTGAATGCAGAGAAATAACAGTCTTCATTGGAATGCATACTGATAGTTTTATTTTTAAAAAATAAAGCTTAATAAACATATTGAAGATTCATCCCTAGACTGGAAACTAAATTGGATTTCTAAATCTTCATCTATAGATCTTTGAAAGTACTTAGTGTCTGATGTCAGGTGAAAATCACACTGTGTACTTCAAAGCCCAGAGAGGGTTTAAGCAGTAATTTTGACAAAACCCCACCCAACCCAAAACCAAACAAACTTGAAACTGAAAACCTACCTTTCAAATCATATATGACCAAAGAAAGGAAGGATTGCATGATAGCTGTATGTCTTAATCCTGGCATGGGTATGTTTATTTCTACTGCCTTTGATCAATAAGCAGTAGAAATCCATGCACCTGGGAATTAAAACAGAAATCACAGCCTGACTCAGCAGCTTCTCCCACACACAAAGCTGTACTTCTAGAGAGGGTCCTGCTGAACCAGGATTACATTTAAGTAAGGACTGTTAAACATGGAAAAAAGCTACACAATCAGGATGAATACATCAGTCACAAGAGAGTAAGGCAAACAATAGTATTTTCATGCTCTGTTATAGGGGACACACATGGTTTATGTGTGTTTCCATGGGTGGCTTGGATTAATTACATATAGCACAGTAAAAAATATGAACCATGAAAATTGTAATGGACTGCTATCATTTCTGGCCACTTAGTGGCTTTATGGTCTCAGCGTTTTTTCCCACACACTGGAAAACAAACAAGTACAGGTGCAAGCTCCTTGTAAATGGGAACAAACAAAGCTTCCCTAACAGCTGCTTTATCTGCTTGCTATCTCTGAGATAATGCTGCAAACCAAAGCCCTAAGTAATCCAACTGCTGTAATAAAAAGGCTGATGCCATCATTTTTCTAATCACTTCAACGAGGTACATATATACAAAGTGATTATTGCATACACTATTGCTGTCTTTGCTTGCAGAAAACTGATCACCCTATTGATTACAGCTTTATATTTACAGTCCAACAATGCAAGTATCTTAAGCTTAGAAGGCAACAGTCTGGCTGTCTGGTTGGATAGTACCCTACCAGAAACCAGTATCTACATTAATATCTATGACTCACTAAAAAATTCCCCCTTTAAAGAACAGCTATGCACTATTTCCACTAAGAAGTACAATTCCTTTCTTCTTTGCCCAAGACAGAAGCAGCTGCAATTCCAGCCACAGCCCTCACAGATACACCAGCCCTGTCAGCAGACCCAGCAGGGGCATTATGGTAATTACAGAACTCTGTCCATTGAAGAATAGGGTTATTCTGAATGAACAGGCACCACTGAGAGACCTCAATGTTTCCAAACAGAAAGAAAAAAGAGAACTCATGCTTATGCTCTGAAACTAGTATTACAAATATTGTTCCATTTTTAGCCATTTGCCTTTGCATTTGGATGGTCCCACACCCCAAACCATCCACAAACCACGGTCCTGAAATGCTTGGGGTAACAGCTACAGCTTTGCACTATGTTCAGCCAGCACCCCAATATGGAACCAGACAATAAATGTCCCAAAGAGCTATTTAAGTAGAAATTGAGCATTTATTCTTCAAAAATGTTATGTTTATTTGGGGGTGTTGGCAGAATACATGAGACATGTATTAGAACAAGAATGCTGTAAAATTCCTGGTGTAACCAAGAGGCAAAATCAGCAAGTTTGTATTTTTTTTTATTCTACTACTTTCTATTATGTTCCTCCCAAACTATTATGTGAAGTTGATATTGCAGGTATGCAGCACAGACCTCTGTGTTATCAAGGCATTATGGAATTACATGAACTGAGTATTTTCATTGAAATAATCAAAAATTACTTACTAGAATTGAAGCCAAATGGGAGTAGCTTGGCTTTCCTCCAGTATAAAGTAGCACTTTCCTCCAGTGCTAGCAACTATATCCCAAGTTTGTTAACTTATTGCAAGCTTTTGTATAGGCAAGAGATCACAAGATAAATCAGTTCTTCCTCTTCTGCAGTATACAAATCATGTACTCATTCAATACTTACCAAATCCTTCTCAGACATCTTGAAGTTTTCTTTCTAAGAATACCCCAGGCTACCTAATAAATACAAATGTCTTTCATGAGTGGATTAAATTCCCAGTGAGGTTTATAGAGTTCAGGTACATCACAAAGCAGATCCTTTCAATGAGTTAAGCAAAGCTAGAGAAAACAACATCAACACTCACTGAAAGATATTCAACTGTGTGTTTTGCAAAGTTTGCAAAGAATTTGTTTAATGCATTTGAAATATTCTTTTTTTGGGAATGAGTTAGTCCACTAAATTACTTGTTGAACCAATTAATACTTTATATAAATTCATTTTTTCAACTTACTTTGTCATCTTGCATATGAATGTATAAAAAGACAAGAAGACAACAAATAACATTAGTACATACAAAAACCACATAGAATCTACTTCAATAAGTCACTGCACCATTACTTGTACAATATAAATTCCTCATTAACAAATTTACATATGAAAAGCCTGTGCTCTCTGCCTTAGAAGACTGAATGAGTGAGGTTGTCTATGGAAAGGTGTCCTTGCAAGCAGAAATCTCCAGAGGATCCAAAGTGCTGCTGTCACACAAGCAATCAACATGGTCGTGAGCAGAAGTATCCAGTAAAGGCATTGCTGCATTGTGAAGCTGCAAAATGAGCTTGACTGCAACTCCTCAGCCTCTGAACACAGAGCCACAACAGCCTGGAGCTGCCAGGACTCTGGCAAGCCCTGATAGACACTTGAGCTGTACCTACACATGGCTGCACAGATCATCCCTGTTCTTTGAGGCAGCTGTGGATGAGAGAATGGATAATACCGTGGTGGGAAGGAATGATGGTTATGTGTTCACTCGGCAGAATTCACGACAGCTGACCCAGAGCAGTGCAGGAACAGCAGCTGTAACTGCTCAGGGGAGCCCAGATGAGAGGGACAGGAGAAGGCAGGAGGGAAGATAAGAGCAGCCAAAGAGATGATGCATCTAAAAGACTATTCCAGAAAACAGCACTGAAACCTACGATCAAATCGTTAAAATAAACTTCATCCTAAAGCTGGAATAAAACTTCATCCTAAAGCTGGAAAAATTTATCAAAGTAACTTGCTTCCAAACGATGAACACCAGGAAACTTTAATTAAAGTTATTAGAAGGTACAAGAGCTTAGCAGTGACACAGATCAGGTCACTTGGTTATTTGAGAGGGAGTGATGAAATCTCATCTATGAGATAGGCTACACATCCCAGATTTGGGGTGGGGAGGCTTTTCATGGGCCAGGCTGATGCAGGAGTGACACATCTGTGTGCCTTTCCATGGACAGGGGGAGCTAATCCCCATCTCCTCTGATTCCTCTCCAGGAAAGACAGCAATACAAGAAATCCAAAGACTAACAGTTTATGCTGATTTAGGGATATACCTTTAGATGTGTCCGGGATTTGAAAATTTTGTTTGCTGTGACTTCATGCATGAGCAGAAGAACTCCTCTTTCCAAACCCTGGTAAATCAATAGCCGCCATTAAATATGAAACTATTTCTGAATCTTCATGGTAAATAAAGAATCTATGTCTTATCTAGCCCTCAATATAAAAGGATATCAAATTCTCGAGGTCGTATTTTACACTCCCTGCTAGCACACATTACAATTTATTAGCTTGTGGACCACAAATAATAACTTACAATATATTAGTGTAGGGAGAGAATAACCCGCTTCTGCCAGTTAAACCCAGAAAGCACTCAGAAGTTTATTTTCCCCTCCATGTCTTCCATTCTTAAGACATGGGAAAATCTGAATCCAACTGATTCCACTGACTCGTCTTCTCCACATAAATAGCAATTTAAAAGACTGAGATGTTAAAAGGCTGCTGTCTGTTGAGCTCAATATATTACATCTGGGGAGAAGGCCATTATGACCTGATAAATTGAAACTGATAAATCTTAGGTTGTATCCATATCATGAGGAAAATATTAATCATGTGGACTGAAAAGAAAACCACAATGTTATGTTACATTTGCCTCCTCTCCAGGAATATACCTAGAAATGTAAACATTTCAGGAAATAATGTGAACTAATCAGCAACTCTTATATTCTGATTGGAAAGGACTATTCTGTCTTCAAAAATGACTATAATCTATACGTCAAAAGAGAAATGAAAGCTCTGAAAGTTTATGTAGTATTTAAATATTGCTGAACTACAAATGTAATGGTTCATTCAAGACAAAAAAAAAGTAACCTATTTCAAAACTGAGAAGTCATAAGGATCTTGACTAGTTCAAATGATCAAAAACTACACTAGAAGTGTGTCTCTTGAGCTGTACACTTAATACATCACCTGCTTTGCAGTGCAACAAGCTACAGGGCACATATTACATAGGGAAAATGTCTTCTTACATGTTTTCTAAATCTCCTGTGCCTTTGTGTATTAACAGATTCATACCATACAGTCTTTTCTACCCTTTTTATCTCATCCATTAACAGAGAACAAAGCGTTCTCAGGAATGAAAGTGTTCTCTTCTTCTTTAACTGATAAAAACAAAGTATGATAGCAAATTTAACAAATATTTTGTCATAGTGAGCAACCACACAGCACAACACATCCAGTGTACCACTTAAAAATTCAGAATATCAACTATAAATATTGTCAGTAAGCAAACCCTAAGAATTTCCAGAAGTAAAGCTCAGAGCTCATATGTGCTTAACACACTACACAAGTACTGCCAGGCCAAAGCCAGATGACACTTTTAAGTTGGTGAACTCCACAGACAGTATCATATTAAAAACAACGCACATTTGGAAATGATGGGCAGAGCATTTGAAAAGGCTTTTCAGCCCTAGCTAGCACTCTTCTGGCACAAAATCTTAGTTTAACAGATACTGATGTAAACATAAATCATTAAAATGAACTATATTCATCTGGGAAGGTAGCTTCTTATTCTTGATGGGAATACCCAAAAAACAGTTCTTAATTCCTGAAAGATGGAGAGACGCTTTCAACTTCTGGATAGAATTTCCCCTATTCACCTCAAATTGTCTCAAGTAATTTAATTCAGAGGCAGAGTACAGAAGCAGGACTAGAATTACTCTACCACATTAACTTCCAATTAGAGATGGATATAAATTTTGGGAAATGAGCATAGTCAGACCCACAAGACAACCTCTAGGACAAGGACTGTCATTAAAAAGAAGACAGATATGAGCTGGCCAGACATTTGTGTTCTCTCTTCCACATTCAGCAACAAATTCTTCTGGTGATTTTGTTTTGTTGTGTTTTTTAATTTAGGAGTGTCACTACTTCCTCCAAATAAACTTCTTGAGGTGGAGAACAATATAAAGCATACAGATGCAAGAGCCAGAAACTGGGGAATACTTACTGTGGTACTTTGAGGGGGCCTGCAGAAGAGCTGCAGAGGGACCTTTGACAAGGGCATGGAGGGACAGGACAAGGGGGATTAACTTTAGATTGAAAAAGAAATTGTTCTCTGTGAGGCACAGGTTCTCCAGAGAAGATGTGGATGCCCGATCCCTGGAAGTGTTCAAGGCCAGGATGGATGGTGCTTTGGGCAATCTGGTCTAGTGGAAGGTGTAACTGTCCATAGGAGGAGTGTTGTAACAAGAGATGGTCTTTAAAATCCCTTCCAAGCCAAACCATTCTACATTTCTGTAATTCTGTCTTTTCAGCATAGTTTTTAAGATTCTCTGCCTCTTGCTGTTTTTCAGGAAGAGAAAAAAACCTCAACTCTCACAACAAATTAAATATTGGCCAATTCTTCAAATGGGGACCCAACATTGCGACACCTGCAGACATGAATCTCTTCTCTGCCACCATCAAGAGCTTCATTATGAAAATAAATACTGTGAGGGCAAAAAAGGACTCCCATGATGGTCACCTCATTGTAGCCACTCTTCTGACTCTTGTTCTAAGTTCAGCTTCAAGTGCCTTCATCCATATTAAGAAAAGCATACTTAAGCCAAAAAGCCTTATAAAACACTTGACTCATCATGGTTTTTACATCATTTTAAAGCATCAAGTTGAAAAACAGATGCAAAGGTTGAAAAAGTATCTTTTCCCTTTGAGTCCTCACAGAAACATTTGTACCCTAGCTTGTGAGAGCAGGACAACACCAGCTTCATTCTACAAAACTCCTCATCCTGCTGGAGACTAGAAGAGATACCAGCCTCAGATTCTAGTACAGTCATTCAAATCCCAAAACAGGTAAAACACGGTTCATTCTGAACATTTGCATTCTCTCAAAATAGTCAATTTATGCTTCTATTAAAAAAAAAAAAAAAACAATGAAACAGCACTTCAGATGTCTGCTTCAGTGAGCAAACTCTCCAAATGGAAGAAGGATGGATCCTCCCCTTGGCACGTTTACCTCCTTGTAATTAATTCAGGCACTGCATCTCACCAGTTGACAATCTGGTATATCAAATAATTCAATTTCATGGATGGCCCTACGTCGTGCAGTTGGATGTACCTTCTGCTGATACAAAACTGTTTGTGAGTTAAACCAAGTCTGATCCTTTCTGGATTACAGGCAGAAGCAGTACAGGGAGCAGCAGGATCTCCAGTGCTCCTCTCCTTGTACATCCATCAGCATGGGGATGACCCCAGCTTTATCCAAGTGCTTGACAATGCTGGGGCAGTGTCCAGAAGGCAACTACAGGAGTTGAAGTTACTGAGATGTTCTGTGCAAAGCAAAGCAGGGCTGGTGGTTGAACTTCACACATGCAAGCCTCCTGCTCAGCTTGTTCCAACAAAAATTTCCTTACCATTTTCCCAAGGTCGTGTAGCAAGGGATTGTGTCTCACAAGAGAGAAATGTTTTGAGTATTAAGAAATTTGTTGCTGTGGTGATGTGGATGATTCACGCTGAGTCTGTGGCCTTATACCAAACTACCATGGCACAAACGTCACACACACGACACCTTCAGACTCCTGCAGTCACACTGGAATAGATTCCAGCAAAGAACTCACACCCACACTCACCTCTCATGCTAATGCAGTGGGACTTAGTCATGTGCTAAAGTGACTTGTTGACTAAAAATGAACTAAAGCCATGTCTGTAGTCAAATGCTTGTTGAAATATTTGGCTGAAGAGGGACATAAATCTGCCTTAAGTTTAACTTGCTTTGCTTTCTTCATCGACGTAGATTTGTGGTGGTGGTAATAGTTTTTACAGATTCATAGAAGGAGGAACAGAGATTCTGCTACTTTTATAACATCTCCCAGGACTATCTGGGAGATCTTGGGCTTGAAGAGAATATACAAGTAACACAAACCATAGATCACAAGCAGAGTTTTGCAAAATGCATTACAATTAGTTTGCATGATTTGATTTTCAAAATAAAACTTATCTAATATAGGAAAGACTTCCATACCACAAAGCAATATTTACTTTGGTTTCCTCAAAATCTGTCAAGCAGATGAATACCATTAGATTGATTTTAGTACAGAAATAAATAAAAATAAGGCTCCTAACACCAACTACCTGACTCTGATCTTAGTCATTCAGGTGTAAATGGGAAGGAACTCTACTGAAGCCACTAGAAAAAGAGCACTGTCATGACCTTAATCTCAGCACACTACACAAACCACAGTCAACATTTGCCAAAGATCAGAGGTTTGAAACTTACCTAGAAACTTACCTAGAAACTTACCTAAAACCTGGCCTAGAGAATCCAAATTGCAGATTATTGAAGAAATATGCCAACAAAAGTGCAATAACTACACTACTGCCCAGCACCACCATTATTTTGTAGACATTTACAATGGCAAGCAATGGCCTGGTGCTTGTATGCTTAAAATCCAAATGGAACAACAAGAAGCTAAGGGTGACAAGTTCATTATATTCTATTGTCCACATCTCAAAATAAACATATATTGTCATTCTCATGCAGTACATAGTAAGACATGATCATCAACTTCAACAGGAATATTTTTGACATACATCTGCCCAGAAAAGCTTGCAAAGTATTCAGCAATCACTCTGCACAGAAATTCCCAGTGAAAAGACTTGTTTTGTTTTGTGTGGCTTCTATATGAGAAGTGTTTGGCAGCACTCTCTATGAACTATCTGGAACAGCCTTCTCTCAAGTAAAGATTTAAGAATCTTTAAGAAGAAGGAAACAGGCAGACACATACAAACCCTGACAGTTTTGATTCTGGACTGCTGCCAGTGCTCAGCACAGTTTTAATGTTTAGACACACACGTTTTCTCTGTATGTAGATTCTGCAATGTGTTTCTCTCTAGCAGGATCCGTATCTCTTACTCAGACATACGTAATGCAAACAAAAGTATATAACCTTCTTCCAGGAGTGAATTGCAGGTTGCATTTCACACACAACAAATTCCATAATTATACACAGATCTATTGCACAGGGCATTTGTGTTTCAGTCATATCATCTGAAAACATTTAGAGAGAGAGAAGTTTGCATGTGTGTGCTCTCCTTTGTTCCCAAGCAGCTAGTTAGTTCACTGCTAAGAAATGCTGATGAAATAGATTTCTACTGATGCTTCATCTAACATACTAGTATGTTTGGTGCCTGATTCAAAGTAATTGAATAATCAATTTCTTGCTTCTTTAATATATTAATTTATTAAATGCAAGATACGTACAGCTGATCTTTCAAGAAGCTAATTTTCAAACTAAGGCAATGGTGGGATTCTTTAAGAAGATGACCTCTGTGACCTCAGAAGTCTGGGGATATATAATAAAAAAGGCAGCAAACAAAGTAATAAAATATTTTAAATATAGTTGTTTGAATTTAGATCACATAATTTTATTATCAGCCTTGGAAAAACTAGGCTGAAAGAAATATTCTCACTAATAAAGAATGTTATTTTATTTCAGGCTAATTTTTTAAAACTTAATACGTGTGTTAGCCGAACCTCCCCTGCATTCTCAGAACAGTCAGCAGTTTTAATCATAATTCATGGAACAAAAGGATAATACAACATTCACTACATTACAAAGGTAAACCCATCAACCGTTACCATCATCACCCCTGGGTTAGCGTTCATCCTTAAGAAAAGGGAAGAGAAAATGCCAACATCCAAGTTCTTTTAAACTGGGATAGAGAAGCAAAGTTAGTACAATTGTCTTTTTTTCTTTTTTAAATTCTTGCCAAGCAATTCCACCTACAGCTCTCCATGATGGATCTCAAAAGCATTGTCATGTCTTACACTTTCTGGAGTGATGCCAACAGGTACACCTCCTCCAAAAAAACCCATCCTTATCAGAGAGGAGACCTGCACAGAAATGAGCTGACTGGAGGGTAGGGGAGAGGGGAGTTTTAGAGCCTTCTGTTTCCCTTCCCTTCCTTTCCCCTTTCCTTTCCCTTTTCCTTTCCCCTTTCCCTTCCTCTCCCCTCTCCCCTCCCCTCCTGTGAGGGGCTGCTGATCACACAGGCACCACGGGCCTGGCTGCAGCTGCAGCAGGGGCTGCCAAAGTTAGCTCAGCCTGGCTGCTTCCAGCACACACTGCACCAGCTTCTGCCTTGAAAGGCCGAGATACAAAGCTGGTGTCTGAAAGAAAAGGTTCTTGTGGCTCTAGTTTCCACAGGCATTAAAATGTCATTGCAAATTCAGCTATTAGAGAAGAGATAAATATCTTCAGGGCAAGTAGTGGCTATATTCTCTGCAATAACTTGCTGGTAATCTTCTGTTTAAAAGGTCTCTGCTCTTTCTCATCCATGCTAGGCCATGACCACCTGGCCAGAACTCCAGTATCACACATTTTGAGGAAGAAAGTTGTCATATCAGCTACGCTAGAAGAGAGTCACACATTTTGATACCAATGGTGCTTAAACCATACCAAAACATCAGGGAGAGCCTTTGCATCAGCAGGGAGAGTACCAGCCCCACTAGACTGACACTGAGAAGACGCTGCCTTACTTTCACCAGGGAAATTAGAAAGCAGCTTTCCCTTGTCTTCTGCATTAACCTCAAGCCTCAACATAATGATGATAACTGTACTCTGTGCTTTTTCCCTGCAACCATGCAGTTATCAGGAGGGATGAGATTAAAACTTGGGCAATGCCACGTGCAAAAAAAAAATACCTCTGCTGTTTGCAAGGTCTCATATAAGAAGTGATAGTTATGGAAACCTGTTCCTGCTGTCTGCTCTTGTGCTCAGGGAGACTCCTGGGTAAATCTTCACCACAGCACGAGCAGGGAGCAGTGAGGAAGACAAACCAGAAATGTGCTACCATACAAATGGTGCTTCAGCTGCAACCTGCCAACAGAAGCAGTATGTTTTCACACTGTATCAGACTAACAAGCATGACAGGAAACCTAAAGCACCTAGATACTGCAAACTGCTGCAAACCTCCAAACAATCTTAGCCCAAAACAGAGTATCAGCAATTTAATGGACATTTTCAATGATCAAGTGATTGACTCAGCACCCTCAGTCAAGCATGGTAGCTGATAAGGTACACGCCCAGTCCTTTGCAATACAAATAAAACAAAGACATATACAGTCCTTTCACAGCAAGTTTTTAATATATGACCACTTGATTGCTTGCAAGAAGCTCTTCATGAGGGGATGCTTCCTCTGGAATCAGAGGGGAATATTTCAATTTAGTCACAAATTTGGTTTGTCAGTCTAGGAAAAAAAAAGAATAAAAAAAAGATCACTGTAGAATACAGAGACATATATCAGTAAATCTGGAATTGTTTAAAATTACACTTAAACTTTTCCAGTAAAGGTTTTTACAAGCTGGCCATGTAGAAAAAACACTGACTGGACAGCCTGTGAGAAATAAATTATAAGACCTTAAAACACAGTCATAACGCAGCCAGTGCTCAATCCACCATGATTCACACTTTCTTATACAATGAGAATAATTTAAAAAAAAAACTATGGGTAATCACTGACATTCACAAGAGCTGTGAGCTTTCCCAAGGCATTACCAGACAGGGAAAACAAAGGTTTGGGATTCTTTTAACATTCCTGGCATATTTGTACAACAAAATTTGATTTCATGAAGATGCTTCTTATTTACAAGTCCCGTTAAAATTTCATCCTAATATCATGGAATCAGAGTAATTCTGATGAAACTAAAAAAAAAAAAAAAAAAAAAGGAAGTCAGATTTTTTTTAGAATGGGAAAAACATGAATTACCCATGCAAGGCAGATAAATTAGATCAAACATTTGTGTGGCACCCGAATAAATCAGCTGAGTGAAAGTTTGCAGGAGGTTTTCTACAGGGAAACAAATCATTTCCAATCCCACCCTTTCTCCCTCTTGTCCATTTATATTGAGAACTATCCCATTACATTTTATTTGGTAGAAGACAAAAATGTCAAATTATTTTTAAAAATGCTGAAGCAGGACTTTGCAAGTATATTTAGGAATAAATCTCAGAAGACTTGCACTGTCTCAGTATTTTTATATCAATTTTACTGTATTTGTACTGATTTCATTAAGCATTCTATCTGCCAGAATTTAAATGTAAGCAATTCATAACAGAATATTTTGAAATAAAGTAATGCAACACATTAACTAGAACTTTCAGTTACACCGTACAATTTGTCAAATTGCCAACAGAACAACTCATTTGAAAAGACAGATTGTTGCTTATTCTTCAGCTGTCACTTGTGTTACTTCACTTCAGCTCCTTTTGCCTGACACTTGGCACAGAGTTAGTCAATCATACTGACGGCTACCTGATGAGCTCTGATAAAACCCACAAACAAAACAGAGATTCTGGTGACTCATCCATCAGTCTGGAGAGCAACCTGATACCCCAGATAGTGGCTCCAGGAAAGCAACCCCTGCCAGCCACACACGCCGGCAGATATTAGTGACGCAATCTAGTCATGGCATCCTTCCCAAGATTAGGATATTATGGGGATAAATTACTTGGATTTGCTGGATTAAAAAATATCATGAGATTCTGAATCTGTGGACTTTCAAAGTATTTGCACAAACTCTCTCTGCTAAGGGCTTCTTTTAAGTGATGGCTGTTAAAACAGCTACCTAATATAAAAAAAAAAAAAACAAATCCAACCAAAACTCCAAACCAAACCGAACAACTTTGCAGAGTGTGTAAAGATTCTCTGCACCTGGTCTAAACACCTCTGGAGATCCAACCACATATCTTCCACCAGGGACTCCATTGAGATCACAACCAATTTTTGTATCAGGTACACAACAGTTGCATTGCAAAATGATCATCTTGTCACTCTCCCTTCTCAGAGGCTTGATTTTCCCTTCCTGTGTTTAACTTGGCCATATATTTTTATATCCTGTCTAGCATTCCACAGGTGGAGCACAAATAAGACCTCATAGAACGATGCAGTCGCAGAAATAAAGAGCGCGTCCACTGTCTGCCGCTTTCCCTCTCCCTTTCACGTGCATCACATACACAGCAATAACCTTCATGCATCTTAAAGCTGCAATGCTCACTCATGTGTAAAAATGAACCTCAGACTTCCACCAGTGATGAGGACAGAAGCCTAATGGTTTCGTCCAAATTAGCTCTTGAATTGGGTCATATATGTTTTAATGAAGTAGAAGCTAATGTGGGGGCTGGATGCTAGATGAGTGCCTGTGATAGCTTTTGCCCTTGGTTTGATTAGTTTGGCAATCACAATCAGTTCCAGAAATGGTGAACACCTTACAGAGGGGGAATCACATCCCAAGGGGGCAGGAGAAAGGAATGTACATTCCATTCATAAAAAGATTTTACTGTGTCAATCGATACCAGGTAATTTAATTCTCTGTCCCTGTGGTCATCATTGACAAAGCAACTCAGGTAGCTCAGGCAGCACTGCAGAAACCAGGACTGCATCCCTGGCCTAGTCATTGTGAAAAACACGATGAACATCAGGGGAAAAGACACGGATAATTTTTCCTCTCATCCTGGAAAATGGGTATGCACATTCTAGGAAGAATTATAATCTCCAGCAAATACATCCCCAAACAAACATTTAAAATTTGCCCAAGTTTGTCAGCACAGCCTTCTCTCAGTGGTTCCACCCTTCCCAAGCAGCACTGCAATTCACTGACTTGGTCACAAAGCACAGATAGAAGCACAAAGTACACATAGAAGGATGGTATTCAGAGTTATCCAGTTTATAATCTACTATGAATCTAAATGGAATTAGACAAGCATCAGGATGTTAAAAAATTTCATTTGCCCACAGAACTGAGGCGGGCCACAACTTTTTCTCCTGACTGGTGTGTTTTTAGATATAAACTCAACTCATTCATCTCAGAGCAGAAGAGAGCAGTAATGCACATCCATGACTGACAAAGCCAGTCATTTTGGCTTAGCACACCGAGAATTTAATTACTCTTCACTGGCTTGTGGAAAGCATCCTTTCACATCTTTCTTTCCCATACTGGACTAAGACAAGCAAAACATTTCACCATCACTGAGCAGGAGCAAGCAGGTGTTACCAACCCCATGATTCTTCCAATTTTTAAGGGAAGTCTTTTCTCGAATATTTTTATCTGTTATATAGGTGAATCAACATTATTTATAAGACATATGAATAAAAATGATAGGTCTGTCCTGCCTCATGATCACACTTCCAAGTAGGGAACCTGTGGGCCTCCTTGTCAAAAGATGTCGTGAAAACCATGATTTTACACAGTGTTCAACGTGAACTGGGCAGGTACGTAAGAGATCCATTGACAGTTACTGTGTAAATGAACCATATCAAGTTCAAGAAATCCCCTGAGCTAAATATTGTCTGAGGCTGACAGAACATTCATGGAAACATCAGACAGACTTGTTCCCTTCTTACCCCCTGGGTCTACTTACTGTGGCCTCTGTTGGAGACACGATATTGGGTTAGATGAAGTCTTTGTCTGAACCAGTACAGCTGTTATTATGCAGAAGCAGTAACATCCATAAGAGTTTACTGTGACAGAACAGATGTGAGGAAATGTTCAAGAAAACAGAGGAGCTGAAAAGTAATTTGGCAAGTAATGTTTTGGCAGCAGTACTGACTTAAATAGCCTCCTTTCTCCCTGACTTCATCCACTTATTCCCACCACTCCCTTCTTTGTGCTTGTACAGCTGTTTGTGTAGCCACGTTGTGAACCAGGCTAGAAAACCATTTGGATGAGACACCTCTCTTCTTTCCTTCCCCTTTTCTCTAAGTTATTTTTCAGCCAGATCAGTATGCAGATTTAGCTGTGCTGCA
Source organism: Trochalopteron elliotii (assembly GCA_024734555.1). Classification (NCBI taxonomy): domain Eukaryota; kingdom Metazoa; phylum Chordata; class Aves; order Passeriformes; family Leiothrichidae; genus Trochalopteron; species Trochalopteron elliotii. The sequence continues at coordinate 1,376,581 of JANPWX010000025.1, forward strand.
GATTTAGCTGTGCTGCACAGCTGAACAAATAGTTTGCCACGACTCCACAAGAAGCAGCACAAATCAGGAACACGTGTCCAGGGCCAGGACATGTTTATGCTCAGCATAAGCAAAGCTTAAGCAGGACCATCACATCACTACCACCAGCCCACAGCCTGAGAGTCCTCAGGGCAATCAAAGAAGTGTCTCTGCCCAGAACAAGAGCCCAGCTTGCTACCCAGCCACAGCATTAACTGTGAGGACACTCTGCTTACCTGTTCTAGAAAAGGTAAGAGTTTCAATACTGATCAGACAGTGAGAGAAGTTGTTTGTACAGACACTCCCTGCATCATAACTCAGACAAACGTTAAAAGCTCTCCTAGGAGAAATCAGGCCACGTTCAAGTTAAAAATGGGACATAGACAGGTATCTGTAAATCACCTGAGGATGTTCCTGCTAAGTAGAATTACTGTGTCTCTTAAACAGTAGTTATTGAGTGCATTTGGCTTTATTAGTTCTCTGGGCAATTTCCCGATTAGGAACACCCTGATTAAGTGGAAAACGATACACTGCCTCTGCATTCTCTATAAACACCATATGGTAGTTTACTACCTAGGCACACACAGAGGCTGAGCAGAACACAAAGCAGAGGAGGGACCTAGGTACTACTAATGGCTGTTTTCAGAACACAGGCAGTAAATGACAACTTGGCTTCCATCTCCTTGCACAATCCAGTCTGACACCTTTGCCTCAGAGTAAACAGGAATAATGCATTAGGAAACAGCAAGGTGACATGAAAAACACACCTTTTCTTTCTTGCATATGCAGCAGTTAAAGGCAGGCACCACTGTGTACATTGCTTTCCTGACAGGCTGCCACAACAGGAACCAGTTCCTGCCAGAAGTTGCATTACTTTGATACAGGTGGACTAAAAGAGCAAAACGCAGAATTCAAAAGAACTGCCTTAAACTAACAGCAGCAGCTGTTAAACTGTGGTGTAAGTGCTGGCAGCGAGATTATGCAGCCTGCATGACTGTAGGGCCCTGACTGCATATACTAAACTCCTCTCAAACTCCATACTAATACACCTGCCTGGATGCTATTTCCCAAGTCAGCTGGAGGAAACCAGCAGAGGCTGCATACAGACAAATTAACAAACAGGACACTACAGGCAGCTTAAACCCTGCACTTCATTATGTTCAAAACACAAACACAAGTCAAACATATAACAAACAAGCATCAATCAAAGTATTGATGTTGTCACTCTAAATTGTCTCCTTCTGATAAACTCTTTGAAGGTGAAGGAATTAGGTGTATTCCACCAGAAAGGTCATATAATATGACTGTACAAATCCAAAGGAGAAGAAACAGAATTCAGACACAAAAGCTGATTTCTAAGAAGCCCCAAAACTAAATTGACTTCACCTCTCTCAAGTTGCATCTTCAGATGCAACTGTCTCCGGTAGATTCTCCCAATACATACATACCAGCTAAAATTAGGCTGATAATTGTGACTCATCCAAGTGGCTGCCAATCACTTAGTTAAAAAAAGAAACAATTCCAGCAGTTGTGTACTGCACACAGCCCTGTGATGCACAAGACACTTGAATCCAAATTGGAGCAAAGCAGCTTCATCGCTTCAGAATGAAAAAACAACATAGGTGGTGCATTTCTTAACAGTCAAGGTCCTTCCTGATACATTATTTAAAACCACAAAAAACACAATTGTCTGTGCTGATTCTGCTCAACAGCTGGATTTTGAAAAATTGAACAAGTACGTGATAAAACCATTTACTTGAAGAATGTTTTTCTGGCAATCAAAATTATACTCTCTGTATTCGTTCTCCACCCATTAAAAGAAAAACTGTACAATGATACTCAAAATAGACAAAACTTTCAGGGTTAACCCAGCTACAGGAACAGCACTGTCACATCTCTGCATCAAAAGAAACTAAACCAAGCCTGATTTAATACAGTATTCTCAGGAGTCCAGGGAAAATTTGTTTCTGAGCAATTATGTCTGTCTGTTTAAACTGGAATCTTCTGCAGTGAAGAACTGCACCTTCCAAGAGTAGTGAGCAGTCAGCTCATGTTTACGTCATTGGAAGCAAGAGACAGTCAGTAATTTTGGACATAAACTCCCTAAAGAATAAATTATAACAGAAGAAATCCAGCAAGGCTGCCACTACATTTAAAGACAAAATTCCCATTGAATTCAGCAAGACAAAAGTAGGCTTTGATACACGTTCCACACAAACTGGCATCAGACTTTGGTCTGTCCCCAAAAGGGGCAGAGTTGTGACAGCCCTCACAAAACGGAAGGGAGAGGGATACCAGAGTCGAAGACACTTCTGCCTGCAAACAAGACTACATTCACTGGGAACTTCTGTTTTAACATGCATCCTCTGGAGCATAACTGTAACAAGCTGAAAGCTACAACTTTACATGCTACCATCAAATCTAGCCCTTTGAAGTGTGCCACAGAACTCGCTCCCTTTATATTTATAGTAAAATAGCAAAACTAACATGGCCTTGCCACTGTAAACCCCGACCAGAGGAATTTAAAAGGAGAGTTCTACACTTTGGTCCCCACGTGATGAAAAGGAAGCTAGATCCCAGCGTAGCTGTAAGCTCTTCTGTTCTCTACGCCAGAGTTATGTCATGAAAATGAGACTGGAATGTGGCCCCAAACCTTTACCAAAACAGTGGAAATTATGGGCTTTTTCAATCAAATGTGCCAACATTCTGCTGCAGCCCATCAAGCCAGCATGCTTATGAATCCAGAGTACCACAAAGGAGCCTTTATCTCATCAGTATGATATTGCACAGGTCTCTAAGAAGCTGTCTAACTACTCATTAAGAAACTGCAGTTCATCTGCTTTTGTAGAGGGTGGATTAAACCAGGCTGTGTTTAACAGCACAGTCTTCATATTCAGAAATATATTAGATTGCTACATTTGCACATGACAACTGCATTATGTTTGGGCAACGGGTCTGAAGAAATCTCCCTCCTTATGTTACAGTAATTACAGCCTTTATTTATAAACTAGAAAATATAAATTACTCATTGATCAAAACACACTGCCCATTAGTCCTTCTGCATTCCTCTTCAGCAAGGTAAGCTTTATTGGGTTAGCTGAACAGAGGAGCAAAAAATTATATTGTGTACGTCAAGGCTGACATTCTCAAACTTGGCTGACTTATGTTATACTCCTGAATCCTCATTTAGTTTTTCAGTAATGCTGCAAACCCCCACACAATATAACACATAAAGACACAGTGGGAGTCAGCGTCTATAAAAATCAGAGCAGTCCTACTTACATTCCTAACTACAAATTTGGATGTCTAACTTCAGATATCAACACTCAAAAAATGTTGGCCTAACTGATTTATTTAAGGCTGCAAAGACAGTCAGGGTTAAGGACTGGACTGGACAGGACTGACACCAGAGGACCTCACTTAGGCCTCTGCCTAACCAAAGCCTTCTCAGTGTGCAAATGCAGTTATCTGTGAGCTAGCACAGAACTAAAAGAAAAGACAGAGCTGGAGAGAGGTGCTCACAATGCGTGAGAAAACAATCATGCACAGAAATCTCTCCTTCATTCTCTATGGAAGCTTCATAAGCAGGGTCCTGAAATGAATACATCCACTTCCCAAAGGCAATTACATCCAGTTTCTCCAGCAATGAACTTTCAGTGGACACTTTACTCACCACACACTCCTACAGTGTCCAGCTTACATTACAAGGTGCATCCAATGCCAGCACCCAAAAGAAAAGAAACTGCAGTTACCATTTAGTGTATTTTTCACTCTGTATTTCATCACCATCCAGAAGGACAATTAACAACAACTAATAAACCTGCAATCTGGGTGTTCTGCAGAGGCTGTGAACAGCTGCTGGTTCATAAGCTTGTAAAGTGCTCCTGCCTGACAACCCTGTCCTGCTGCCCAGGAAGCCAGAGCCACTTGGAACATCAGGGAAGCCCTGGTGCCTTCCCTTTCAGAATGCACAATATGCATGTGTGAATCAGCACCAACGTCAAGCTATGCTCCATCTACTGCCAAACCATGGAAAATTCGAAGTTAAGACACAGCTCTGCCCACTCCTACACCAGTGTGCTTAGCTGAGGTAGTGTGTGTTGTGTGTCATGTTGGACTGCTGTGCTCTCAAGGACATTGGCAAGAGCAGCCCTGAGTAAGTGAGCTAAAAGCTGTGCATTTCTGATATGCCACAGAACATCCTCGCTTCTCGAACTTCAAATTGGATCCACATTGTTTCCCTAGCACAGTCTAATATTTCCCAGGCTCCAGAAGGTTGGGTGGGGCCCAGCCCCATGGCAAACTACCCAAATCCATCACCCTCTGAAGGACCTGCAGTTTAATGCTATCATTCAACAGAGATTCAGGGAAAGGAGGGAAGATCTGTAGATAAAAACAACAGCACAATGCTTAGTTTGGCTCAACAGTCTTTAATACTGCCTATTTCTCATAAGTATGTGAATGTTAATTAAAAATATTTCATAATCTGGTAATGTTTTGCTTGAATGGCTTCTGGCAAGCTCTGTGATATGCTTGAGTTTTTAGGGCATAGCAATGTAAAATACTACAGGTATCAGGTTCAGTATTGAAAGGGTCCAACATTAAAAAGGCCAAACAACACGGCTTTAAAAAAAGAAGATGGGAGGAATTTAGCAAGAAGAATCAAGTACTTTTCATATTATTTTAAGGTGGTAACATGAGGTTTATTTCTTCATGAGATGGGATTGTTTCTCAAGGAACTGAGCCAAGTCCAACAAAAAGCTAACAAGACACAGACAATAAAGTACTGCCAGTGAGTTTAACAGATGTTTTTCAGCTCACTTAGTTTAACCTGTCCTTGCCTTTGGCAGAAGACTTTTGATTTTAGCAAGACAACTAGGATTTCACAGCAATGCTGAACAAACATTTTAGAAAGAACACAGAGAAAAAAATGTTTATGCATATTCTGTGCAAGATGGACACTGGGTACTTCCCTCACCTTCCTCTGTTTGAAGTGAAGGATAAAATTCACAGAGCAGAGTTAAGCCACTAAAAGTGCCTTCTGAAAACCATGCCCTAGTATGTTCCACTGTTTCTCCTTACACTCCCATGAGGTGGCAATTTATTTTATTAAACCAATAGTTTACACTGGAACTAAAACAACTCATTGCAGATATTTCTTAATCAGCTTCACCAAGCTCAAGTGAAAAAATATTTAGCTTGTTTAAAGAGTTCTAATATTTGCATTGAGTGGATTATTAAGTAGGAACTAAACCATGTTCCTGACATATCTGGGATTTGATTAATAAGAAATTAAAATGTCTACACTACATCATAACAAAATTCAGAGTTGCTGCATTAATAAAATACTAGCATGCAATTAAAATATGAAGAATATTTTGCTGATTTTAAAATTCCATATCCTATCCTTGTGCTGGGTACACATTAAAACACAAGATATATATTGCTTCTCTCCTTAAAGGAAGTTGAAATGGGCAGCTGGGATAATGTAAGAGCTACTTGGTCTGAGCAGCAGAAATGCAAAATATTCTCCTGGAAGTCAAAAGTTTCTCCACTACTGACTGTTTCTTCTGGTGCCAATAAAGGGAGGATGTGTCACAAGGGGAATATCTGCCACTTCAACTGTAATTAAACTTGTTGCTGAGTATGATCCATGTAAAAGTAATTCTTGATCCACTTCAGCTGGCGATTATTTCCCCACAGAAAAATGAAGGACTTTCAGTAGGCAGGGATGAAGGCATGGGATTGAATACAAGCAAAAAAGAGCCTCTTGAATGGGAACAGGCATGTTGAAGGTTTTACTCTTCAGAAGCATTTTAAGGAAGAATACAAGAACTTGCATCCTTGTAAAATTAATCTCAAAAGTCAAAGCACCTCACCAGGGCTTGAAATTGCATCTTTCCTATGGCTTTTCCCTTATAACTGGTACTTACCACATTACTTACTACTGCAAAATCATTCCTTTATGTACAACATTTTGCATTTAATTTCTAAGTATATGCCTCTGCCTAATGAAAGGCTGGTGGCTTGCTATCTTTTCCAGGCACAGGTGTGCAGCCAGCTGTGAGCTAACTGTGCATAGATGGAGCCAGAAGAGTTCCAGGCATTTGAACTGGAATTAAAATAAGTGTTTAGTGCAATTTCAGGTGCCTTAGTGCACCACACCTGGCTGATCTAAAAAGACATGTATTTTTCTCAGGTCCAGTATTAGGCCAATTCCATGTATTAATATCCAATTAATATAGGATGTGGTGCTTGTAGACAGCCAGAGTGGCACCAAGTCAGTACATTAAACACCTCAGCTGCTAAAAAAGTAAAGATTCTGGTGACCAGGGCCATTCAAGTACCCATGATACACAATTACAACATGTTAGAGATGATCCACAAAGCATATGAGAAGGAGCTGACTTCTACTCATACACTGCTTTTTCTGGCTCAATAGCTCAGACAGGCATTTGAGAAAAGTAGGTGAATAAAACTTGTATTTGGAATTGTTTTGACTGCTATTGCTTATACTAATTGCTTTTAAAAAGATTTTGTTTGATTGTTTAGATAGCATTTTAGGAGAGTAAAATTAAGCACTGAGACAGGTCTTTGAACACTTCAAACATTTCCAGAGGGATTTATGGACAAAATCTTTGGTGATCAAGAACAATCCAAATCCTGAATCAAAATGTTAGCCTACTTAGGGCTTTTCATCTCCTTGAGAAACCATGGTCTCTTGAAAGACTTTGGCAGACCTGGCTGGATACTTTGGTACTTAATATGCAACAGCAAGAGTGAACAAGCTTGTGAACAGCCATTAAATCACAATCAAGGATAGAGTCTAATCAAGTCTAAAAAGAGCAACATTAGGTTTGAGCATGCAGTTTGTTATCAGCTGAACATATTAAACCATTAAAAGCATTCACACAGGATTCTGATGAATAATTTCATAGATAGATGATAGCAAAATTTGAATATGAATACAAGCAACAAACTCACTCTGGGTTGAAATGCCTGCATCTCTCAGCTACACAGCAGCACCAGATATAATGCAGGACACAAATGTGATTTTAATAGGAATATTTTACAAAGTAGGCATCAAAACAAGAGATGGAAATAGCTTAAAATTTCAGCTTAAGGGGCTAGCAGTGTGGCACAGGGAACTCTTGAGCTTCAAAACCTGCAAAGGGGGAGCTCATGAAAATTTCCCTATCTCCATCAACTGGTTTCCATTCTCCACAGAAAAAAATACATTAATAGCAAATATTACAATTGTGCCCTCATTTCAGGGAGATACAGACAGGCAAAGTATGTGTCCACCAGGGGCCACACCAATATATAAAGTAATACCCGAGAGCTGCAATTTGAAGCATTCAGAGTCTTTCAAAAGTATTAACTCTGACAACAATATGATGAAGTGCATCTCTTTAATCCCCTGCACAGAGGGATTAAATGAAGCTAGGAAAAAAAAGACATCATTGTTTCCAAACAGGAACCTTAAATTAGGCTCCTAAACATTAGATAGATGTAGATTTTCAAAAATAACTGGTAAACGGACTCACACTCATCTCCACTTGAAGCAACTTTAACTAGATCTGATTTTTAGAAAGTATTGTGCTCTCAGTCCTTTCAAATGAGCCATTAAAAAAAAAAACCTCAAAATGGGTATACAAAAATCTTAAATACATGAAATAATTAAATAGCTGTAAATATATCATTATAATTAACCACTTCTAAAACACTTGGATTTGCTATCTTATTTTTGTTACTGGAAGAGCTAGGCCCTTGGTTTTTGCAAGAGTGAAAAAGCAGAATATCCCTTCTGGAAACAGACCAACAGCCAAGTTCATCTAAATACTTGAAGCATAAATTTTAGAGATTTCATTTTATTCATACAAATTTGTAAAATGTTTTCCAAAGCCAGTTTTGTGCTATGTGTACTGAACACACAAAACAAAGATGTCCAGCTCCCTGCCTGGGATGCTTAGACACTCTGGTAAGGAACAGCAATAACAAATCAGCAGGACAACCAGCACCAGCATCCCAAAGTCTGCACTCTCAGCTTCTCACCAATCTGCCAAACCCAGGAGTGTCAGCTCCTGCTCCATGATAGACTGCTTTATGTTATGCCACACTAAATGTGAAAGTTAAGTGGGGTCTGGCACATTGGTACTCCCTTTGTCAGCAGGGAAAGCAGCAGCATCGTGCCCTGCACAGCACACCAGGGGTGTGAGGAGCTTCAATGAACCATCAGTGCTCAGCAGCTTCCCTGATCACCAACACAATTCACTCTTACTAAAGAAAAGGTAACAAAGCAGCACCAGAGCATTTCAAGGTCCTGAATTTAAAAAACTGAAAACCAAAATGATGCCCAAAGAGTGACTGCTCAAACAAAATGCAGTGATGGGACAAAGGGTGACTTTCACACACTCTGACACGTAAGCTGCTAGACACTGAATCAATCACTGTTAAAAATTAATTTGGCTGGAAAAAGTCTTCTTAGCTCACCAGATCTTCACAGATTGAAGGTTTCTACTCTTACATAGAAAGGTTCCCATTAGGGAATATGAAGTAGACAGGTAGTGGAAAACTTTGTTAACAATCCATGGAACTGAGAATATTCAGAGCCCAAAGCCTGACAAAGAGAACAGTTAAGGGAGAAAGAAAAACAGTAGAATGAAAACATAAATACTGTGGATGTAGTGTGTTTCTGCTTGGTTACACAGTCCTGAGGGGCACACTGAACACTCCAAGGCAAGGGCAGTGAGAACTGGCAGGAGTGTCCAGCACACTGCAGGACTCAGCTCTCTAACACAAACCAGAGCTGTTGCTATTACACGATTTTATAACATAATCAAGCTGCACACACATATCCACTGCATGTCCAATGCCTATTGGAAGACAACACAAAACATTATTTTGCCTTTAACTTGGACCCTGATTGAAAAGAACAGAATCTCAGGTTCCAAAGAAGAGTCACGTAAACTGAGTAGCATTCAAGAAAAATAAGAACTTCCAATTCCACTTTTGACCTCATCTCAGTGTACTACAACATACCAAACATCAGAAAACCTTAAAAATATTACTGTGCATTCCATGGATATAGCGTGTATGTAATAATACTCAATATCAACACTACCACCACCAGCAGCTGCAGGTTAACAAATTAATTTTCAGGGTAACTATATGTACGTAAGGAACCATCGCTGTTCTCACTGTTCTCACTTTACAGAGTCAAAGCAGATGCTCAAGATCCCAGGGACTGGCCACTTCAATCTGGCCTCTGTTGATCTGAGACTATGACATCAATAATCAAATGCAAAGGAATCTCTATTACTGTGACTTAAAGGATTCCCTTTAAGTCAAGCGTCTAACCAAAATTCTCAAAAAGATACATATAGATACTTCCAGGAAAAATGGATACACTTTATGGCACAGTCTAAACTCACATTATCCTGTACTATTTCTACAAGATGGTAAAAAACTCATGCCTAATATCTGGTTTGATTCTCCCTGAAGAAGATGCAGTCCTAATACATCCACACTGGGTTAATTAATGCGGTCAGTCCCTGTGATACCAGGACTAAGGAAGCTTCAGTTTAAATTCATATTTACTTCTTAATGTGTTATTTGGGATTTTTGACAGCAGGTGTTTATAAATTTCACAAGGTGAAAGGCCACTATAGTGAAAGCTAAATGTCAAAAAGGGTAACTAATATTCAAGCTAGCAACAAAGACAAGATAGACCTATCCAAAATCACCTCTTCTAGAAAGTCCTGCAATTCTTAGCCAGGGAGATAGTGGATCACTTCATTTGACACAAGTATACACAAAACAACTGTAGACAATAAATCCACTGTTTTAATCACCTATTATGCACTTTAACCACTGATTCTTCAAGAAAAAAAGTATAAATAAAGCCTACAACAAGCAGCTGAAGCAGCATCCATGCTTCTATAGCATCCAGCCTCATCTTGCTTATTCTGCATCTGGCCCCCTTAAACCTCTTTACCCAGCAGCAAAACTCAACCAGAATATGCTGAGCAGCCCCTTCCAGCTTCATCTATTACTTGGTGAGGAAGTAGCTGGCACTGAACAGAGCTGGATACTTGTCAAAGAGCAAGTATGCTGAATGCAGCAACACAGTAAATTACTGGCATATTTGCTTTCATTTCACTCTTACGCATCTCCTTAAATCAGGAGGTGGGAAGCACAACCTTTCTGTGTTCAAAGTATTCATACTGGTTCCTAACCATCCTTCTAATAAAATGAAAACAATGAGCTTGTGGGAGGCTTTTCTTGCAGTTTATATGTGCTTAGCCACTCTTTTAGTTACTATTTCACCTTTTCTCATTTAAGCACAGGCCACATAAAATCTGAACAATGTATTGCACTTTCATAGGTAGCACAGACAATTACTTCATGATACTTTTGCAAATAAATTCTTTTTTCATTCATGCTATGCAATATTAAAGAAAAGACAATCAGCTGGGTACTGAACCTAAAACAGTTACTGAACTTCGTGAAATCATGCAAAGATAGAAAAATGGAGTTAGATGGCAAAAGCAAAAGCCAGACCATCTTCTCTAATTAACATCTCACTAGATCTTTGGTTTCCTGGCCACTTTGTAGTTTCAACCTTGTCAGATGGAAAGTATTTGCTTGATAAAATTTTCAGAATTTCTAAGTGCCAGTAAAGCAGATTTTTACAGGGCACAGGAAGAGAAATTAAATTAGATCCAGTTTGTTCTTTAATCAAATGGATTGGAAAAAAACAGAAAGAAAGGCCTGAAAAAATATTATGCCAATTGTATCATTTAGCAAAAACCAACTCCTTATTTCACATGAAGGACACAGTGGTTCAACCTGGGTGTATATAACCCCCTTGGAGATACTGTAATGTGACCTTAATCTGCATGACTGAATCTGACTCTTAGGTTTTGCCAAAAATCTGTACACTCATTTGTGAACACAACATGAAGCATTTAATGTCTCATGCATGAGTACAATAATGAGAAATGCCCTTTCCACTTGGCTGTTACAAAGCTTGTAAACTTCTGAGCAACAACACCAATATAACCAACCTCAAAATATGGCCAGAGACTTTGTTGTCATACAGGAGAAATTAATTCAGTCCAGTTCAAATTCCTGTACTGCACTTCTCAGCACAGTATGCCTGCACCATAAAACAGCAATAACTCTACTGTAGTCACAGAAAGAGAGCTGGATGCCTGGAGAAAACCCTTCACAGTCTCTCTGTTCCACTTCTATGCCATATGGCCCAACTCACAGCACAATTTAATAAAGGCAAGACTATATGATCACTTTGAATAAGACTCTGCATCCAAAAGTTTCCCTCTTGCAGTAGGATACAACAGGATGAAAACAAATCTGCTTGAAAAACACTTTTGGAAAGAGTATGACAGCTCCCAATTTCTTTTTCTCCCCTTTAGCTTTTCCAGGCTTATTCCAGTGAAAGCACAGCATACCTGGGCCAAATCCAATGAAAAGGTGCTCCTGGAATCATGTCAAAACCCACTTTGTGGTAACCCAGGCACAAATCATGCTGTTAAAAATACTGTGCTCCTAAGATGATTTCGCTAAATACCTCTTCTACTACTAACTAAATACCACTAAGAGACCTTGAATGTTGGCTTGATAGTGTTATATGCAGCCTTGGTTGTAATCAAAGTCTTTTATTTTTCAGAACTGCACTATTAAATAGCCATAATATCCTACAGGAGCTTTTGAAGCTTTAAATCCATTAGCCCAGCATATACTATCAATGGTAAAAATATTACCTATCCTTCCAGCAGACACAGAATGATGGGTTATTCTCATTTCAGTTATCCCAAGGGCCAAATCTTTACCTTGTTTTGTTCTGTTTCCCAGCTACAAAGAGCAAAACATGTCCTTCCAGTCTGGCTGACTTTCATCAGTGATTGAGGGGAGAAAAAGAAAACCTATCAAACATAAGGGACACACAACACAAGCCAAAATGTTCCCTCCTTAGTGCTATGCACAGGCTGGATGAGCACTCAGTGTCATGGCAGACCAGCAGCTTTCACACCACTCTGTCCTGGGGAACTGCCACAAGCTGAACTATGCCAGGAACTCAGGGGGACAGACAGAGACAAAGAATCCCCTGCTTCTGGCAAGGTAGCAATTCCTGCTCTTACAGGCAGTTTGGTGCAGAAAACCACTATCTTCCCAAAGGAAAGATAAGATTGAACAAGACTGCAGAAGGCAGCTCGCTCTTAAAAAGGCCAGAGGAGGAAGGAGTTGCTGCCCCAGCAGAACATGAGCAAAGAGGGATTTCTGTCTTTTTGTGATTTCTGTCTTTCAGCTCACATGTGCCAATGCTCTCCAATTTTACTTTTGCAGCTTTGAGCATCACCCAACTATGAGCAATCTTTCTGGGGAAAAATAAAAGTGTGGAAACTGTTATTTAACATGTAGAATATACAAAGTGGAATCACACAGAAATAATTTTCCAGCTGGCCTTGTTCTCCCATTCATATGATAGTTTTCATATTCTTCTGGAATTCTGTGTATTCAAGCTGCCAGAATACAGATGCTGGCCACTGCATCAGAGCAAGCTAACTCAGCACACTCATGACTGACCTGCAGAATAGATATCCTGTGATAGACACAAAGTTACTTCAAAAAATCCATCAAATATTAGAGAGATTCAAAACATTGTTTCTCTTCCAATGTTTTAATTTTCCACTAGTTTCCTTGTTTTCATTTCCTTATTTATTGCAGAAAACTGCATCCTGCATAGTTACGAAAAATTACATCTTTTCCTTTTAATTTATCCCACACAGCACAGACATTCAAGCTGGTGATTCAGCAGAAAGAAGGTCAATGTACTAATGGAATCAATAAACTTAAGTGTGATGAAGTGACTGCCACTTCAATTACTGTATAAACCGTAAATCATTTTCAAACGCAAGAAACGTCCTTTATTAATAAACTATCTGTTTAAGTAATTGTTTAAAAATCAAAGTGTGATCTTGTAAACATTTTGGGACTCAGTTACACTGTACATCTCACTCATAACTTCTGTTTATTCCTCATCGTTTATTCCTTGTTGACTTAGACTCAGTACAGAGTAAAGACTGACTGAAGGAGTATTTACAATCAGAAATCGTGGCAACGGTCTCCTGTTCCTACTCCTTAGTCATAACTGGATGCTGTGACATTTCTCCCAAGGAAACTGGGAATGTAAAGTCAAACCTGTGCCCACTCCAAGCCACTAGTGCTCTCCAGAGACAGAGAGCACCATCTTCACACAAGCTCTCTGCAAGCTGCCATCACTACCAGAAACTCTAAAGGCTGATCTCATGTGTGCTGATAAAGACCAATGGCTAAATGTTCCTGTTAAGCTCTACATGCTGCACGGCCCTGTATGACATGTCTCTCACTCAGAAAGCAAAGTCACAGGCATTTTTTCTCAGCCTGGAAGTTTAAAATACAGTCCCTGGTGAAAGGAAGTTTTGTCTGCCCAAGTTAACAAAATGCCGTGGCATGATATAGCACGATCTGCTCTCAACAGTCCTCATTCCCCAGTGAAACATATCACCCACTCACTCTCTCTCTCTCAAACCCTGAAAGATGCTCACTGGCATAGAAAAGCAAGAGCAAGGAAACCCAGAGAGACTATTACTGATTAAGTACTGTATATACAGTGGCATGAGGATGCACAGCAACCCTTAGATGCAACAAAAGCTTATCATCCTGCAGTCTAGGACAGATATATGAGTTATTACACAGAAAGAGATAACCACTGGCAACACTAATTATCTAGCCTGAAGCAGAACATATGTGGGATCACAAACTACTGAAGCATAGATTATTAGACAAGTGGAGCCAATGCTCGCTCTGTAAACTTTTTCTAAAGATCTGCTACAGCTCTGCAGGCAAAATAATGGGCACCAACTCTGCTTTTGGTGAACTCTGCTTTCCACATTATAGAACTTCAAAACTCAAATTTGGGATTCCTCTGCACTTTGTGCCACAGAAATGTATGATAAGAAACTGCTTTCCCCCTGAAGTTTTATCTGGAGAGATTAAAAGCAGAAAAATCAAAATAAAATGTAGATTATCCAAGTCAAGAGAGAGACTGATTTCAGGGTTCAGAAATCCAACCTGGCCGTATTAAAGCAAAAGTGGGAAACTGAGCCTGATGACAACCGTATCACTATTCCCCACCAAAAAACTCCCACATCTCTAAATATACCCACACATTCAACATGAGCCCACACTATCTCAGAGCTAAACTTCCTGACTCCCAAGAGAGGTGGCAGACTTCAAACTGCAACACCAACTCCCACTGGCCCAGTCTCCTTTGCTCTTTGTTTCCAGGTCCCAAAATATTTTCAGAGCCTCTTACATATTTATAAATTTCACCTTTGTTTCTTCCTTCCACAAGAACACCATGAGCTCCAAAAACTTCCTGACTGTATTAAAAAAACAGTCCAAGCAGTAAAAATGTCAAATCCAGAGCAATCTTTAATATTCAGTGAAACTACCTAAATGCCAAATCTTTTATGATGTCTTTTGAAGTCCCAAGACCTCTTGCTTCTGGGATGCAAAGCCTTCCTTTAGCACCCTGGCTTTGTACTGTCCTTAGCTAAAGTCTTGGACCCTACCAGAGGTAATTCTCATATTACAACTCAGAGTGCTTTTCTACAACACAGGTCCCCCAGAACAGCATACATAACTGATGATAAAGCTTCACTGACCTCTGAAAAAATATGTGGGAATCCCACAGTTCCATGCCTTCAGCATTTCAGTTTCCTCACAATTCATGGCAAGCCCTGTAGTTTTCTGTCTTCTCATACCCAAACCGATGTCAGTAGCAGTCTATCAAGCCTACTCAGTTCCCAGTGTAGAATATGTAAGACAGGGAGACATTTTGCTACACGTGAACTGCACCAGAAACTTCATTTAATGTTGTGTGAAGTTATCACAGCCCTCCTGTGTGTAGAGCAGACACACTCTGCTCACTGGTGTCCCATGTTCCACTGGTTATTCTTCAATAGATTTTCCTCAACAATTTCTTCGCCCTATCAGTAGCAATGGCTTGGTAGAAGCACCAGCAATGCTTCTTCTTTGTTCTGTTCAGCAAGCTATGCACTTCTATTTATCTGAAAAATCAGTTTCATTCTCATAGATGTAAGGCTTGTTAGTATTCTGTTATTTTTTCTTCTGTTCTCTGAATTCTCTGCAAGAAATTCTGCAGTTGTGAGGGTTTAACCAATGGTTTTACTTTAATTCTATGTCTGGTCTTGGTAACACTTAATTTTATATTGCTCTCATAAGATGTTTTGAATTCATCAGCAGAAAGGGAATTGTGCAATCACCAGCGTTATCAAATCACATTTGTCACTTTTTCTTGTAAACAGCCAGAAGGAATTTACTTCACTCAATAAATTCCAGATATCTGCCTAGGAAGATGCAGGGACTCTTAAAAGCTGTGCAGTAATAATAATAAAAGTGAGAATCCTGCCTCTGAACTACTATGTTTAATGCATTAACATCTGCTGAATATTATTACCTGCTTTACCGTAGCATCTATATGCCCTACTCCAAAACCAAAATCTAAGGGACACACAAGGTACTGTTTCAGAAGCAGAGACTTCACATTGGCCACATGGGAAAAGTGACAGAGAAAAGGGAACATTCAACCACAGCAACAAAGTCATTATTTGTAAACATTTCAATGATTTTCTGTGGAGAAAATAAAGCAGAGGTTAACCTACAAAGTATTTCAAGTGAGACATAAATAAGTATATATACATGCACACAGAGCTTCTCATTTTAACAGAACTTGTTTTTACTTGTGTAGTTTGCTCATACAAAATTTACCTATAAATGTCTATAATTCAGAAATGTATTACGAAGCTCATGCAGGTTGAAAAAATAAGGATGCAGGGGGAGATAGAAAGAAAATTCCAGCAGTGCCAGGAGACTAAGCTGAAGAAATAAAGAAAAAAAAACAGATTATGGGAGATCAGGAGACTGCCCAGCAGTAAAAGTGAAGTGAGGTAGAAGTGAAAGGAGATGTGGGAGGACATGTGCTGTGTGCCCATATGCCAGAAAGGAAGAACATCCAGGCAATGGTATGCAAAACCCAATGACACTATGCAAGACTTAAAGTAGATGCACTAATTAAAAGCAGAGTTTGCCATGAGAAGTAAAAGTCACAGAAATACAAAAAATTCCTATTTTTCTAAAAGATTCATTCCTTACACATTATTTTAGTCAGCAAGAAAAAGAATTAAATTCACGGAGTTTACCAATAAAATGAACAAAGCTACCTAGAAGACCACAGTTGGAAGAGTGTGTTCCTGCCAGAGCATCACAGGACTAATGATGATTAATTGGAAAGAGCCTGGAAGAGCACCGTAAAAATGATGAGCAGTCTAGAAAAGCAGCACCAAGTGAGCAACAAGGAAAGGATGACAAAGTTGAGGTTATTAAATCTAAAGAACACAATACATAGGAGAAGTCTAATAAAGGCTTTCAGAGATATTAAAGCTTGATGAAAACAGACAGGAAATAAACTTTTCTCCATATGGAGTGGATAGGGAAAGAAGTAAACTGAAGCAAAGCAGATTTAAATCAGACATTAAAGAAAATAGTCAAACTCAGCAGTCCAGGTTTTTGTTATCACAATAAACTCTCTCCAGTTCAGTTCTCCACAAACAACTACAGTGAAACCAGCTGGGAGTGTTTGTGTAAGTCTGGAAATACTCAGTAGCTGCTTAAGACAGCAGTGCTACCCAGACAAACAGGTAGCAAACTGTACAGTAAGGAGTCTGTTTCACAACACACTGATTCAGAAGTGAAGTTACTTCTCCAGCGTTCATTTTTCCATTCTGCTTTGGCCACGTTTTCTCAGCCCCTTGCCTGTGTCAGATCTAACTCAGTTGTGTCAGCACAGCAGCTGCAGAGCTGCATCAAGCACCAGTACACTTAAAAACAACCTCGGGTCTGGAGGATTTGTTTTAAGAGGGCTAGAACCTGGGAGAATGCAAACTCAGCATACTGCAAAACATCTAAACCCACCAATAGGTGAACCTCAGCCACTCACATAAATGGGGCTTGCATGATATGCTTGACACTCAGGAACTACTTACATCCAAGATCTAGACTACAAGCTCCCATCATGCAAAAGTGCACTGGAATTATACACCCACTTACATCTTCTCTGATGGCTTTAAACCACCATGCTTACAGGGCTGTTTTGTGCCCTATACAACTCTCCTGAGAACAAATAACTGGCTCTTCAGTAATGGAAGTGGAATGCTTCAATGGCATATTCTAAAATTAAAATATCAACATGACTTTCTCCTAGACACTCCCAAGTAAACAGTTGCACTTACACTGTTTTGGAGTAAATTTCAAAGCAAGCATCTTCTGAAATGAAACGTATTATGACCATTAGCAATGCTAACGCAATCCTCATTATATCAAATAAGTACATCTACTACCGAACATAAATTAAAATCCACTTCAAAAACAGAAAGCTATCAAGACCAATACTGAGGTTTATTAGGGCTATAGTTATCAGCAGAAGGTTGGCTAGCATTATCTAAATATTTAACCTTTTGGAGCTCATTGCTAGAGTACAATGGTCAATGCTGTACAACACATGTAGTGCCCTCAGGTCTTCCAGAATTGAGTTACAGTGATTACAAAGCAGGTAGGTTAGATTTGTTGCCTAAGTAGCTTAGCAATTGACCCTGAAAGTAACTAAATATGAAGGCCCAGTTAATATTAAAGACACACAGATTACGTTGCTAATACAATTCTAAGAAGTGGAACAGGAACAAAAAAGCATTGCCTCAAATTGCAATGACAGTCATGTGAAAGATTCAGGAATCAAAACGAGGTCCTACTATAATGAGTTATAAGCTCACTCTCCTAGACCACAGATATCCCTCATTATAATTCGAAGACCTCATGTGGCAATTATTTTAGCCCAAATAAAACTTCTGCAGCACTTCACTGATTTGTAATTCTTCTTCGGGAGAAGAAGTCATATTCTTTCACAAACAGTTTAAATACTAATTATTTCTCTGCTGAACCCTGCAGTGAAACTCATCTCTAGAAGGGGCCATGTAAAAGCACTTCCAATATTTCTGCTGCCCAAGGAGCAACACTCTTCATTCGGTTCAGTGATTTTCTACCCAACAGGTACAACAGTGAAGTAATGAGCATTATAAAACTTAATACTTTGCCATATACATTTTATGACTCTGTAGATCCAGATCAGAGAACATCCAGATTGTTTTTACAGAACTAATGCCAGACATATTTCAAATTATTATGTATGCAATGATTATAAGAAATTTATGACACTTACCAAACTAAATTTTTTTTAAAAAATATAGCTGAGAAAAATAATTTTAAAAATACCAAACATTCCTTAAGGAAGTTTAAATTTTCCAAGGATTTTTAAAATAGAGAGAAAATAATATATATCAAATTTAAAAGTGGCTTAATAAGAAGGATTTTTCACAAATGCAAGTATAAGACAATAAAAACATATGAAAATGAAAAACCATTCACAATGCTCTACTGTTCATACAGTACAGCATTTAAAAAGCAATACCATGGAGGATGTAAAGCCACATAAAAGCTCAGGATAAGGGACTGTAAAATGAGATTCCCTTATATCAGACTAACATCAGAAAAACAACTTCCCTGTGTAGATTGCCACTCTTTCCCTTCTGTTTACCTATGGTAACATGATCACACACATTTCAAAAGTATCCAACAACTTAATGATCTTTGATGTTGCCCTTAGAACCAAAGAGGCAGAACGAGACTTCCACATTTGACATTTAGATATAGAAAGATTCAAGTTACCTGCTCAAGGTTGAAGAGAAAGCCTCTGGCAGCTCTGCAAACCAAAACTGGTTCTCCTGAAGCCCAAAAAATTCAAAACCAACTAGACCCACCTCATTTGCCATTTCTGCAGGAACACATCAAGGTGCAACCAGGCAGTCCTCTGTAATCAAAACTCACCTCAAGTCTGTTTTTGAGACAGAACCTACAGAAACAGAGACTTACAGTGTTGGAAATCTGAGCAAAAATTTCCCACTTTAGGAACTTACTGAGGAGAAAGCCAGGCTGTGCATCAGCTCTGGACCAAATAGCTTGAAAAAAGAGCCCAATGTTCAAATATGTTGATTAGAAAGCTGTTTAAAGTTTGTTCAACATTGTTCATATCCATCAAACACTAAGTTTTTTCTTTATTCAATTTCTCTTCCTCAACAGGAAGTTACAGCCAGGTGTAATCACAGAGAATTAGCTCAGTATTGGCCAAGTACAGCAAAGAAAGTTCATAGGAGCACAGTTCTCTTGACAGCAGCAGCACATAAAGCCAACATGAGTGGACAGGCTACCCCAGCTCCTGGGGAGAAGCTGTCCAAGGACTGCCCATCCCAGCCTCACTTAGAGAATATACTGTGGTTTACTTATATCAATCTGTGTTTTCAATGAACAGCAGCTCAAACTTTAAATTTGCAAACCACATAGGCAGAGTAAGTGTTTAACACAAAACGTGTTTCTGTGTGAAAATTGAGAACATATAGACTTGGAAAGCACAAATTTCAACAGATCTTTCATATCTAGTGTGTGCTGGTTTTGGCTGGGGTAGTTTTCCTCACAGTGGCTGGTAAGGGGCTGTGTTTTGGACTTGTGCTGAGCATAGGGTTGACAACATAGAGATGTTTGTATCATTCCCGAGCAGAGCTTACACAGACTAAGGCCTTTTCTGCTTTTCACACTCCACTTTGGTAAGGAAACTGGAGGTCAATGGGAGGCTGGGAGGAGACACAGCCAGGACAGGTGACCCAAACTGACCAAAGGGATATTCCAGATCATGTGACATCATGCTCAGTATATAAAGTGAGGTAAAGAAGGAGGAAGGGGTGGGATATTTGGAGTGGTGGCATTTGTCTTCACAAGTCACTGCTACCATGATAGATCCTGCTGTCCTGGAAATGGTTTAACACCTACCTGCACATGGGAAGCAGGGTATTAATTTTTTATTTCTCTTTATTTGTGTGTGTGGCTCTTGCTTTCCCTATCAAGCTGTCTTTATCTCAACCCACGAGTTTTCTAGCTTTTACCCTTCCCATTCTCTCCCCAGTCTCACTGGTGGGCGAGTGAGGGCTGCATGGGGGTTGGTTGCCAGCTGGGGTGAAACCATGGCAGTCCTTTTTGTTGCCAAGCAAGGCTGTTGTGGTTTAGGAATGGGATTCTCCAATTTAGTACTCCCCTCTAAAACCATGTGCTGCTCTCCTCCCCCCTCCAATTGGAGGCATGTGTTGAGGTAAGAACAATTTGCTGGAAATAGCAATGAGAAAAAAATTAGGAAATTAACAATAACAGCAAAAATATTAATAACAAAAGAAATTATTCACAAAGAAAAACTCTCAATAACAGACAATATCAGATGGATCCCTCCACCATGTTTTCTTGACCCTTTCCCTCCACCCCAGCTATGACAAGAGGTGGTAGAGAATAACGCTGAGTCCTTGCCATGCCCCCTCCTGGATACTGCAAACCAAATTAACCCTGTCCTGGCTGAAACCAGGACACAGGGGAAGGTAGTTTCATACCAGATCACCCATCTGATGTCCAGTTTAGAATGAACACAAACTCTTCAGGAAGAGGGGCCAGGAGCCTGCTAGTGCTGTTACATGTTGCTTTTCTGATTCACCTTTAAGGGAATCAGCCTTGCATGCTGCCACCACCCTGTAGAATGACTAGGCCTATCTAAGACTACATTTCATAACTAAATCCAGAAACACCTCACCTATAGAGCAAATGTATGATTCCATTATTCTGTGCTTACACAAACAAATTTTCCACCTAGTCTATTTCTAGAGAACAGCAAATCTACTATTTTCAGAGAAAAAGCTGCAGCCTACCATTCTCACTGGAGTATCTCCTTCATATTTAAGAAACACAATCAGCATTCTCAAAGGCGCTGATTTCAGTGCAAGTTGCATGTGTTAATTTTATTCAAAATGTCTTCTGGAAACTATTGAACATCCTCTCCTCCAGTTTCTCACAATATGTGTCAGGCATACACAGGAACAGCCCAGGAAGACATTGCAATATCAAATATAACTGTGGTTGGGTTTTGTTGTGTTAACACAGCACAGCCATCCCAGCTGAATTTGCCTTGTAGATAAAGTATAAGCAGCACTGCTTAGTATGCTTCATAGTTGCCTCTAACAAGGTTTGAATGAAGGACAGAACAAATACAAACAAAATTATCTTATTTCCCATTGCACTTATATTTTAACAGACTGGAAACTGTCCAAATTCTCCTACTATTTTGTGGTTAAAATAGGAATATCCAGTCTGCTACAAATGGAGAACAGTCCAATTAAACACATTTATTACTGAAAAACTGTCATCTCTGGAGCTGTCTTGAAGCATGATGCATCAACAAATTTGCCTGCTAAGGAAGCATCACGTATATAATGACTAAAGTTTGTGACATTAGCAAAGACCCTTCAAGAATGAAAAGTGATACAAATTGCTGCAAGCTTTGCTTTCTAAGCTTCAGATTGTTCCTAAATATGACACAAATAAAATCAATCTAAACTTACTCATTTTTCCAGCATCTGTTAGGATCTCTTAAAAAGTCTGTCCTTGGGGACAATTTGTCACATCACAAAATGATGACATTTGCACCATGACATGCTGACATTATACTATCTTATTGTCACTATTTGTAACAAACACAGCCCTATGACAACCTTTTGTTAACCCCTCTGATACCATGGACAAATATTTGACCATGTACTGCAAATAGAATCAATGACACCTTTGGGACCAAAGCAGAGCAAGTCTGGTACCAGGAATGCCACAAGTGCTACATGCTCTGATCCTGCAACACAAACCCCCTACCTCACCTCTGAACAAGGACAGTCAGACATACAAGGAGCTAGTTCATTGCAATAGTCAAGCTAAATGAAGCAGTAACAGAACTCTACAGTCAACATCTTTAAGTGGTAATAGGGAAGGATGAATCCAAATTAGCCTTCTAATTATTTTCTCTTTAACTTGACTATTTAAGCAATTACCTAAGTTACACAGTATAACGCCCTGAAAATTTTTAGTACTGAACAGACTTGGTTTGCTGCACCACTGTTCCTTCACCAAAAAAAAAGTGAAGGAAGAAAACCACGTTTTTTCCCCATGTAGATATAATAATGATGCCTACTTGTGTGTCATTCCTCAGAATTATTAGCGTGTGATTCAGAAACTACAAAAAATTACAAATACAGTTGGTGCTGCTTTTGTTGTCAGGATGAGCCTCATGCTGTTAGCAAAGAGAGATGAGAGCCACCTAATGCTTTGGGGGCTTAAATACCTGTGAACTAACACAGTGACTAGTATGGCTGCAGCATTAGCCCAAATATCTGACCCAAAACATGCTGAAGCTGCTGTGGCCTTTCACAGGCTTTGGGCTCAGTGACACCATATGGAGAACCCCTGTTCTCACAGCTCAGTGAGTGCAGCAGTGAGCTCAGGACTATGAAACTCCCCTACAGGGAGCCTTCTGCTACAGGGAAGTGATGAGGACTCAGGTCTCGTTTCTCTCTGCTGAATTGATTGCCTGTGCAAGGAGATTGATGCAGAAATCAATTCACTCATGCCAGCTGGTTTCCCTCTACCTGCACTGGTAGTAAGTTGACTGGGATATTAGTTTCCTCCAGCTGATATGTCTTCCATATGTAACATGCTGACCCTAGTGATGCTGAACACAGCAGCTAGAAAGATTAAATTAACCAATCCACAGAAAGGAAGGTAGAAGACCAAGAGAGAGTAAGAAGACAAAGAAAGATAAAAAACCAAGAACCTTCAGCTCATGCTAAGATGTTTGTTTTTTCTAGATAAGTTCAATAATATAGAATTTTAGAGAAAATAAAATGAAGAGGAAGAACAGTAATAAAGAACAGTGTGGAATTCAACAATTAAAATATAATTCTTGGGTTATTACTTGTTTCTGTTTACTTTTCTCCATTTTGTAGGCTCTTGCACCTCTTTCTTTCCATTGCTGTTAACATTCAATTACCTGTGAGGCAAATTAATGCCAAGGATCCTTCCATAATGGATGAAATTCAAGTCAATGAAATAGTGCTGCTTCCTTCTAGCTGAAATCACAGCCTGGGTTCCCGGGGAGTCTATTGATAGAACACTATAATCAAATGTTTTTACTGATGTCCTTCAAAACAATATTTAAAATGGAAAGAGAGCACTGGAAATCTCTATTTAAAAATCATTAACTATTTGTAAATAAGAATGAGCAAGATTTTCAAAATTCACCTTCAGCGCTTCTTAAAATCTAAGAAACTTGATCATGCCTATTTAATAAATCTTTTAAGCAACTTAGGAGAAAAGGATTGATTTCCATTTCAAAAGAATCACCTATTTTTACTGAACAAAAACCTAGCTTAACTATGCCATGCAAACTTGGAGCAAACAAGCAGAATTTCTTGTATGTATCAAAACAATTTTATTATACAGCACACCAGAAGATCAGCTGTTTTAAAGTCAAATGCTGAGACATCAAAGGCATATTTTCATACATGGAAATGGTGAGACACTTGAATACTCTCAGATAAACTTCCATAAATTAAAAATGAAACTCACTTGTTGATAAGAACATACACAGTATTGGTTCTGTACCAAAAGAATAATGACTTGAATTTAAAATTAATCCTGGCTGAAATGTAGTTTTCTATTTAATGAACATTAATTCACCTTCAAATAACCAAGGAGAACATTTGGGACTTTGTACTTTTTGCACATGACAGCACCGTCATCCACAAGTCTAAAAAGATGCTTAATAAATTCCATAGAAACAAAAAGACATCTAAAACTGCTTTTGCTATGCATCTTTCTTTCCAGAAACAACATTCACTTGAGACAAATAACACTCTTCAAAGTACCCAAACTGGTGAGAAATTTACAGTAGAAAAAAACCCGTAAATTTAAAATTGTGTTGCTAGATCTACGCGTTACTTTATATAATTTTTCTGAATTTAAATACTATTTAAATCAATACAGAATCAATAAATGGTTTTAAAATTCTAAAATATAGAGACAAATCCACAAAATCCAAATCACTTAGAGAACATACCCCAAAATTTGAACTCATTTAGCTTTATGGAAAGGATAACAGAAATCCAGTACTGGCAAGCACATAAGCTCATCTTCCCTCTCATTTCATGTTTACAAACAAAGTACTTCTTGCACCTGAGAAACTTTTTAAAGTTACCCCTGAGCCACAAATTGCTGTTGGCCAGAAAAGCTGTCTGGTGAAGGATCACAGAATTTTCATCTGAGTCTGATGCTCTTCCCTAAGTATCCACAGGTCTAGCCTAGTACAGACTTTCTCACGTTCTTCTTAGAAGTCATTTCCATAAGACAGTATCAATATCACGTTAGATAAAAGCACTCTAAATCTGTTCATCTTCTTTCAGTCCATGAACCTCAGTGACTACACAGCAAGTGCACTTGCATCAGAGAAATAAGCTGTGCCAGAAATCAAGACCTTACATGTTTCTGCTTTTGACTCCCATGTTTTCAGGGCTCTGATAAAGTGACAGCTTGGATATTTGAGATTCAAAGTTGCCTCCCGTGACAGCTTCAAACTCATTTGCTGTCTCTGCTTTCCTCAGACTGTGTTTGTTTTCAAAAGAAGCTTCATTCATTTAAATTCCTGCAATAAGTAACAGCTTGTAAATATTTAATTTCATTTAAAGGAAAAAGAATTCATTGCCTATCAGCTGCAAAAAGTAATAATGAGGCATACTAGGCAAAGTCTCACCTCAGAATGACATCACCCAAGTATGAGAATGACCTGCACTAAGACCTGAACTTAATCCAGACAATAAAATCCACGGTAATAGACATTTCAGAAGGTGTGTTTTGCTCACAGTACCTATTTTATACATTAAATCTAATACTGAATAGATTATGATTATTTTTCAATTACACCTGAATGAGCAACCAAGTAATTTCAAAATTCTTATTAGATGGCATGTGCAGATCACAGAACTGGAAATGGAATTTTGAGTATTTCATTTCTAATTATTATTATTTAAACTCACCTGGAAGCTTAACACAGAAGCAGTGTATTTCATAGTATGTCCTCAATCCAAAACAGCTCTTCACAGCTTTTAATTTGAGGCGTTAGGTGAAATATGCTGCTCCTGGGCCAGTTTCAATTATGATGATGTATTTTGGGGATGATTGTTTTTTAAACATCTGCTATTGCTATGCTCTAGAGCTACAGATCCTGTCATGAATACAAGATTTTCTTAAGCAATGCCATGCAGTCTGTCTAATTCTACATACATATGACCAAGTGTGAACATCTATTTTCACTGGAATGGCAACTCCCAAACTGAAGATGTGTCAGTGTCATAATTAACCATGTCTTTCAAGATCTTTTTTTTTCAGATGGAATGGGGAAGGTGATGCTATTCGAGCCCTCAGGGGTGAGAAAGGTGATTTAATACTGAGAAGGAAAGGAAGGGAGAATAACAAAGGAGGCACACAGAGACAAAGGAAGGAGGAAGGAGGAATGAGGTGTACAAAAAAAGCAAACAGGAAAGTAACAGAAACAAAGGACCACTGCAGAACTTGCTTAAAGGGGAGCAAAGTTTCCGACTGACTGATAGTGACTGTGACAATCAGGTTCACTTAATAAATATAAGTCTATTTAGTGGCTACAAAAAATAAAAAAGCTTGTCTATTTTGTGCAAACCATCCACATACAACAGACTGTGGATCAAAGATTATGAACTCTTTATATTATTCCCTGGCACAGAGTCTACACCTAAATGTGAACTTCAGTGCTCTCATCTCAATGGGTTCAACTTCTGAGCTACCAACCCCTGTGAAACATCACACTGGGCTGAGTTCTGCTCCCTCAGGGAAGCCTTGATGTACTTCACAAAGTACAGCAATGCAATAACCAGACTTTCTGGCAGTTTCTGCAAACAAGATAAAAATTACATCCTTCTGTAGCTTTACATTCCCATCTTCAGGAAGAGTCTCTTCACAGTCACAAGCATTAGAGCCAAGATGTAATCCCTCACAATAGATGGACATTGATTCAAACAGGAAGTGGAGGCACTTCTTTTCATGCAGCTCCAGTGTTCATAAAGCATCTCTTGCCTCAGAAACATCAAAAGCACCCTGAACATTCCTGTGTGCTTGCAGACTGATCAAACTAAACTAAGTCCACTCACTGATGAAGAAACTTGTCTTTCATTCAATTCCTGTGTTGTAGCAGTTCATGTCAGTTTAAGAAGTGCCTTTTTGCAGTTAATTAAACCACAAAAAATACTTTATATTGATAATTTACCAGCTAACAAGCCAGTTCTCACATGGATTATATATGGTAGTCTGATATCAGTCATCTCCCTCCCAAGGGCTTTTAAATCAAGAAATGGAGCACAGGGCACAAGGTGCTTATATAATAAATTTTAAAAATTCTCACTTAGGGGCTTCCAGGAGCAATGAGATTATGAAAAGGTTCAAAGGCTTCTAAATGAAGCCC
Organism: Trochalopteron elliotii; assembly: GCA_024734555.1. Lineage (NCBI taxonomy): Eukaryota > Metazoa > Chordata > Aves > Passeriformes > Leiothrichidae > Trochalopteron > Trochalopteron elliotii. The sequence continues at coordinate 1,403,198 of JANPWX010000025.1, forward strand.
ATTTTATGAAAAAAAAATCTGGTTTAAGGGGGGGGAAGGGAAGGGGAAAGGGATCTTGTTAGTGGCCCTCAGTGCTCTGGCCAGCAGCCCTTGAGAGATGCTGCAGGAAGATGAACATATGTATTTCATTATGAACTGAAAACGTGTTCACTGAGCTACATCCTACAATTTTTAAGCAAAGGTGCCTGATTCAGCCTATATGCAGGGAACGTGTTCCTTCTGTATCTCACTTCACAGAAGCTGACAGGAACCAACAACTTAATCAGTGAATCAGAAAGTGGGTTTCACAGAGCTACAAAAATGCTGTTCAGCTGGTATGCAACACATCTTTTTGCTTCTCTTCTTTACAGTGGTTTTAGACAGTGTTAAATAATAGCATCTTGACCTGAGAGAAATTTAGTACACTGATAGTGGGCTGCTTGCTCCAAAAATATGGACAATTTTGCTCTATCCACAAATCCTCTTCCCTCCTGCATGTGCTCAGCAGCACCTTGGTGGATGTCACATACAAGAGAGGAAAGAAGCTCTGGATTCTTTCATATTTGTTTTTCCTATCAGGCTGGGAAACTACAAAGAGGATTAGATCTCAGCTGACTCCACCAGTATTGGCTCCCTCATCCAGGGAGAAAGAAAAGCTCAGAGGCACTAACGGTAACAGATTCCCAATATTCTACCCCAAGCACCAACCAGAGAGTTCACTGTCAGTCCTCTGTAATCTGTCACTGGTGCTCAGGACACAGCTCTCACTCTGAAGCCACCCTACTCCCAGCATAAATGTTTTGCATAGTTTCTGTTCAGCTTGTACTTCTCACTCAGGGCAAAGAACATGTTTCAAGACTGCTCTCAAGGCAGCTGGGACCTTTCCACGTACTTGCCATTTTGTGGTTGGGTAACAGGCAGGGAAACACAGGAAACCACTGATTAGAAGCCAAACAAATAGCAAAATAAGAAATGGCCTTTTACATCAAAAGCTGCAACTTTGATGAAGTCCTACTGCCTATGAGGAGGCATCTGTGCTTGGAGAAGAAAGCTTTTTCTATACTGTAACCTCATGAAATACTACAATACTGAAGATTCCAAAGCCCTGTGCACAGCAATAAAACCAGTACAGGTGACAAGACTAAAATGAGAGAGGCCAGAAGGAAAGAAGTTCACATAGCACATGTGCAGAGCAGTGTATGGCAGCCACATCTAACATGAACCCTTACTACTCTCAACAGGGCCCCACAAAGTGCTCAGAAAGAGCACAGAGAGATCCCTCCCAAAAACAGCTGGGAACTTAGAACTTTACTGATACCAACCTGCCATGGAGTAGGATACTGGGGTTTCTTTAGTTAAGAATCATCAGAGCTTGTAAGTACAAACACACAAGTGCATATAGAAGATCCTAATAATCTGATTCTGACTTCCTTTTCCACTGGAAAAATCACTGCAGGTTGAGGTGAGGTGGGCACAAGAGCATTAGTCTTTCTATGACATCCAACTGCTCCAGCACCACAAGCCAGGGCCACAGGAATCTCTCCAGGCATTTGCTGCCACAAATCTCCCCAGAATTCACCTCATGAGCTGTGAACCAGGCTGGTTGTTGGAGCACTGCATATGTGCACGATATCTGTTTGGATACCCATTGACTGGTGGCAGTAATTGAAGCGAAGATCCCTGCACTGAAAAAGTAATCCACTGATCCACCTGTTCCTGGCACATACTGCTTTTGTTTAGTTTATTCCTGTTTTTATATCTCATCCATGGAGCCCTTCAAACACCAGGCATAAAATAGAGCTGTTCATACTAAAGGGGCTCACGAGTTCCCTCAGGGTTATACTCTTACCTCTACCTAAATTAACACTGGTGCCTCCTTAGGCTGAACACCAAAACAATTGCTGGGAACACAAAACAAGAGCTGAGAGAAGTGTATTCTGCTCTCTGTAAATGGCAAGATTTAACGAGGGCTGCTGCAGATTTAGATGTGTTAGATTTCACAAACAGTTCCAGTCCTCTGCAAAGACCAAGTTACAAGGTATCTTTCTGCTAGCAAACACAGGAAAAATATCTTACTGTACCCCTTGAGGATTTTATGGGAACCTACTACCCCGATACAATTGTGTTTTCAATGAAGAAACAACTATTTCTTCAGAGTCAGTCACATTTACCACTGTGAAACACTGCTGAAAGCTCAAAGAGTGATTCCAACATACTCCTCTCCAACCATCCAGCTCCATCCCCTTGGGCATCTGTGCTGCAGTGACAATTGCTGGTGGAGGGAAGGAAGCATGTGAATTCATTAACCGTAAACAGGCTCTTCTTCACCACCTGAGGAAAGCAACATTTCTCCACCACAGCTCAGTTAGGGAGGCCAAGCTGCACACTGGTAAAAACTGCAGGTGGAACAGCTCGATTCTCAATCATCATCATCATTATTTATTGGTATTACACAGCACCTAAATGCTACCAACTCAGAGCAGAACCCCAGTACACATGTTGCTCATACACCTGGCAGGGGGAAGACTGCTCTTTCCCTGGGCACTTTCAGTCCAGGGCCCAGAGTAGACACAGTTACTGTTGCTGATAAAAAAAACTGTTTTCACAGAGTGTAGCTTGCCATCTGCTAAAACTTAACACACTGGCCATTAAACATGGACCTGCTGCTCCACAGGAGTAAGGACACATCACAGGGTATGATGGTCCCAAATACACTGCTGCAACACTTATGCAGCTTTACTGTGCCTCCGGTGACAAAGAAACAAAGTTCATAAAGTTAATGGGAAAAGAAACATTAAATACATCTACTTCATCTACTAGAAAAAAACTTTTAACAATCTTACTGCACAGAAACCACAAAAACCAGCTTTTTTTGCTAATGACCAAATTATTTAAATGTTTTTATGACTTCCCTTAAAAAAAAAAACAAAAAACAAAGAAACCTATTTACTGTTCTGTGATTTTCTTTTTAGGAAAACAGATAATTATGAGAGCAATTAGAAGGATGCCAGAAATTAACAATAATTTCTGTGTGCAAGTACATTTCCAAAAATGTGCCTGTCAGATACACAACAGACAGATACTATTATATCTAGGTACTGTCCTATCCAGATGGTACAGTTAAAGAGCTAGCACAACTGAGCTATAAAAAAAAACTTATAAGGCAAAAATAAAGGTTATTCAGAGAAATAATTATTCATCTACAAAAGCAGAAAAAGTACAAACACTGAGAAAGAAATATAGTTGTTTCTTTTAACAGCTAAACAAAGGCAGAAAAATCATATTAAATACAGGTTAAGTTTCACTGATACTGTTTTTAGTCATGTAATCTTAAGACTGTTCAATGATCTTGAAGTGCCAGAGTCTAGGCATTTAAGTTAAACTGGACTACACATTAAAAGGAGCTCTGATCAAAACAAACATCAGAACAAGCAGACAAGTTTGCATGACCTATGAGAGTCTTTTCTTCTCTAATTCCTGGGCTGTACTGTCAAAGGAACAAAGAAATCACAGATGTGATTTTTTGTAGTACTGTCTCTTTTAGGTGTTATGGCGATAACCATTACTTTCATATCAAAGTGCAAAGCTAATTTTTGGGCAAAAGCCATCCTAAGAGATAGAGAAGTACTATTATTCTCACCTTGCAGGTAGGAAACTGCAAAATCACCTATGTAAGGCAAGTGGTATTTCAGAAGATACTGGTGAGGTAACTGGCAAAAGTTCTTAGGCACTACTGTTCAGCTTCAATTTAATCCAACAGCTGATTATTTGGAACCTCATGCTCTGTCTCTGGCCAAGCCTTACATTTTCCCCAGCATCAACTGCACCTCAACTCTTGCTTAGAGCTCACAGGCTTAGAGGTGACAGGGCTGTACAGAGCATCACCAACTCTGCCAAGGGCTCTCAGTCCTGAAAGACAGCAGCACCTCGGCATCTCTCCTCTTTCCTCAACAGCCTCACCCAGGGCTGATGACACACAATGGGATTTGTAAGCCCAGCACTTCTCTACTCATCACACTGAAGTCAGTAAGTCCAGTAGATGTACCCAGCTTTCTCAAGCATGTCTGTTAAGATTGTCAGAGATAAATACAGAGACCAGCCCTATCTCCTTCCTACTGCAGAAGTCCAAGCTTAGACCTAATGGCTGAATCACAGAATGGTTCAGTTTGGAAGGGACCATAAAGTCCATCTAGTTCCAAGGCCCCTGCCATAGGCAGGAAACCTTCCACTAGAGCAGGTACCTCAAAGCCCCATCCAGCCAGGCCTTGGACAGCTCCAGGGATGGGGCACCCACAGCTTCTCCAATCAACTTTTCCCAGTGTCTCACCACCCTTGGAGTGGAGAATTTTCTCCTTCCTAAAGAAGTAAAGCATAGCAAAGGATCCCACCCATTATTTCTTCAAGAGTGGTTTTATCATTGGTGATTTGCTAGAGTTTTAAGTTATTATTACTGGGACAGGGGGTTGGGGATGGGAATGTTTGGTAAGGAATGTGAGACTTCGAGAATAAAAATTCTGAAGAAGTTACAGGTTATCAAGTTTCATTCCAAGCTACAGCAGGAAGTCATAAACTGCAGAATACTTTCAACCCATACTTTCTGCTTTTGTGCAAATGAAGTTGACTTTTCAGAACATAGAAGGATTCCACTTGATTGTACTGCAGATTCTCTCTCCTTTATGTGAACAACCTTTGGTCTTAACTGACACAACCATAAAATGTTATATTTGGACAGGCAAAAGACTTGGCATAAAAGCTTCTGTAATCTGGGCAGTCCCACATTTTAAATTCATAGGGTGGTCCATACCTTACAGAGCTTCCCACTTTAGCAGAGCAATTACTGTTTTTTTGAAAAGCTCATCATTTTCCCCTTCCATTCTTTCCAAAAGGATCTACTACTCTATTTTAATCAAGTCAAAAGGGATGTCCCCAATTCTTTGTCCAAAGAGCTCTATCAGTAGATTTCTACTTTCATCAGTAGATTGCTGCTTTCATCAAACTTGGGAAGAATGCATTATGCTCCCACTGTGATACATGAACTGCTATCCCCAGCCTAAACACAGCCCTTACGTTGCTTTGTTTATCATGCACGTGTAACACGTCAGCAGTATCTGAGGGAGGGAGGACTTCAATCTGGTGTCTCTCTAGAGTGTACATTGCTAAATTTCCCTCTTAGATTTAAACTGAGCTTGTCCCAACCTTGCCACAGTAGTGTTACTGTAACAGCTCACTCCTATGCAAGCCAGGTAATGCCAGTCAAACCAGCAAACCAGGTCAAACCAGGTCAAACCAGGTCAAACCAGGTATGGCTGCAGGTGTGGAAGGTTCACAGACAAGGACTTTGAAGCATGTTTGAAATACACATTTACTAATTAAAGTATGCATCAATTTGAAGTGTCTACTGTCTCTCTTTCCTTTAGCAGTTGGAATTTGCTGAAATGTGGATAGAACCCAGCAGGCAGCAATATGACTTACAGCCAGATGTAAGGCTGATAAGACACAGAAAACAGCGGCTGGTAGAAGCAAATAGATGAAGTAAGCCAGAAACTTTATACCATTAAAAAAAGAAAAAGGAAAAAGAAATTTTAAACTCCTGAGTTACTTCAATCAGATTAAAATCATTCTGCTTTCCATGTGGGATTCTGCTGTTCCGTTCAAATATGATTACTGGGTTTGGTTTCTGTTTGTTTTTATAATCACGCTATCATCTCAAGGAATTTTAAGAAAAACCCTCCCTATGGGAAATCTACTTTTCACTTTGCAATATATCTGCCATTTATCAAAGGTCTGAGCTGTCAGGATTTTTGACCTCATGCTCCCTTTGGTTTCATAAAATGTAGTATGACTACTCTGCAGAAACACCACCCAAACCTTACCACAAATGGACTTTAGCCCATGTTTGCATAGATAACTACATTTACCACTACAGGTAGTGCTACAGTAATGTTGAAGACAATGCTTTTTATACTTTTCCTCACAACTGATTGCAAACTGTACAAAACAGAAAACCAATTAAATAAAATATCTGCCAGAAGAATACATGTAGTGATCAATAGCCTCTACAAATCATATATGGTGAAACTGTATCAAAAAGAAAAAAATTCTAAATTAAACAAAGGAGCTGTATATCAAATATAGACAAGTCTGGATCAGCTGAAGTTTTTGTGTGTAGCAGTATCTGTAGACATACAATAAACCTTTCTGGTAAGTCACTGCTTTTTTAGGACTCAAAAAAAAAATGATGTGTATATTTATATTTATTTTTCATGACAAATATGTTTATGGGGGATCATGACATCAAGTTACTGGACAAATAAGCGGCTGCATGAACTTAGTATTTTGACAACAAACAAAAAAAGGAAATACTGGCACCATGAAACTGCAGACTTGGAAGTAGCTGGCCAAAGCCCTGCTCACACTACTTTAGCAGTCTGCACACAGCATGAAGAGCAGCCCTAGAATCAAAATCAATTGTGAATACGAGTCTCATTCCCCCCTATTTCTGCTTTGGTTTTGATTTTTTGTTTGTTTGTTTTTAATTGGCTAGTATGAATGCAGAATGGGAATTCTTCAGGAGGGTCAAAAAGAATATAGTTTTGCAAACAAAGTTGTTTATCTAGCGCCAAAAAAACCTCCCAGGATGACTAAGGACTCTCCAAAGGAAAAGTAGGATTTTTGAAAGCTGTCATGAATTGACTATTTTTCTCCCAAATCAGAAAGGCTTGCATATTTTTAGTAAATCTGGGCACATGTATGTTTAGCTTAACACAATAAGGGCTATTCTTTTAGCATGCTACCTGTAAATATTCCAATTCTCAGTGTTATTAATCAGTTACACGGATGGCAGTTACTTGCCCTTCCCACAGTAAATGGTGTGTTGCACCACCCACCTGCCATGTCTTCAGTTTATGATATTTTAAGACTGGCAGGAAAATTAGTTCCACTTGCATGAGCCTTTGTTTGAAAGTAAGACCACACAACAGCTTTCTGTGGGCAGAGGGGACAAAGAGCAGAAATACTAATTGCAGGAATTCACTAACCAGATACATTCTTGCTGTGACAAGCACTGGCTTTGCAAGACCTGCATCACCAGTGATGGTTTTGACTACTCATCCCACAGCAAAGAAAGGCTGGAGACATGCTTCTTGTTCATAGGATTTGTAAATAATTATTAGACTACAAAATATAGAAATGAGGACACAAAGCAGGAAGCAATTTGCCTATCTCCTGGTACAGCTCTCTCTTGACAAAGCAAGGAATTGCACCCTGATCTTCCCAGTGAATCAAACCCACTTTATAATCTGTGCAACCACATCCTCTGCTTTGCCATCAGAGCCATCATTTCTCTAACTCACCAAACTAACAGCATTACAAGAGGATAATAAGTAAACATCAGACTTCTACAGTATAGAAAAGAGGGAAGAGAGGGGATCAATTTAATTTATAGCCTCCCTAGTTTCTTTCAAAACATCTCATGCAACCGAAAATCTCACGCTCCTACTATTGCAGCACAGGATGATTTACACAGTGCAAATTATTTTTTAAAAATTCCATGTGCACATCAACCTAACCTCTGCCCCTCTCATGAGCATTTATGTTTTTGCCCTTGATCCACACATGAGTACTCCATGGCTGCACTTTCAATGAACTATTCATGCAGGTGAACATCCCTGAGAGATACAGCTGCCCCCTCTGCTTTTATAGTTGTCTCTTCATCATGGAGCTCAAAGGAATAATCCTATTGTGTATTTCTTCTTCATTTATTTTAGTAGGTGAGGTGTTTAAGAGGATATGTGGTCATCTGGAGCTCATCACTGTCAAATTTTCAGCCTCGCAGCTGTAAGGGGTAAAGAAACTAGTTTAGCTCCTCGGTTTACAAAGTGCTGAGTACCTCCAATGAGGTGCCAAATGTGTGTGGTGACACTTTCAGATTGCTGAGTGCCTCCCAAGGTTCACAGGGCCTGATCCAAAACTCCACTGTAGGAATGACAGCCCTCCCCTTGGCTGCAATGCGCCTGGGACAGAACAGAGCTCCAAGACTCAAGCCTGTGCTGCCAAGACAAGGAAAAACTTGCCATAGATTTAAGAATACAGAATAAGCTGGCAGGTTTGAGAAGCACTGGATCTTAGTGTTCCTACCTCCAAACAACCCAGAGTAATATAAATAAATTCATACATATCTACTTAAATAAAGAGACATTCAAGACTACTTTAGGTATGTTTGGGATCAGGTGCTTATTTTCAATTGACTATAACATACAAACACGCAGCAAAATTCTCTCCAATCCCCTTGAGTCCATCTTGTTTGCTTTGAGCTTAATGTATTTCTTCCATTCCTTAAAAAGAAAAAAAAAAAGGAAAAAAAGAAAAGAAGAAAAAAAGTCTATGAACTGTCTTTACAAACTATTTTTCTCTGGAAGCCTTTGTTTAACATCAGCTCTTCTTCTGGAAGCATGCAATAAAACAAAGCTAACTAACAAAAAAAGAAGCTGAAAAAAATGCTGACAGTCATACTGTAAAACATCCAGTGCAAAGACTGGCTGCTTTCATTTGGGTTAAGGCAGCAAAGTCTTGCATTAACAGGTCACTCATTCAAATACAGTCTTGCTTAACAGTAATCACCTGATGGCAGGCAGGGTAAGCATCATACTTTGTAAGGAACTCTGCAAAAGTATATTTTCTTGAATGTACACATAATGTACAGAACGTCTGCAGGCATTCATGATGAGTGCGTCATTCTGCAATACTGAATTAGTAGACGGCAACTAAGCAAACAAAAAAAGAGCTAAGTTGCAGCAAAGACTGCAACCACTTTCATTTCTTCTGACAGCTGCCATTTATTTTTGCTTTTGAAGAGACTATGTGGTAGTATTCTAGCAAGTGAGCTGTAGCATACTGTGAAGAAATAATAACATTTTAGCAATACAAGCCCTCACTGCAGCATCTGTTATTAAATCTTTGCAGAGAGGCGAGGCGAGACCGCTAGTCATAACTGTGGATTAGCAAGGTTCTACTATATTCATTTTACAGTGCAGAATGCTTTGCATGAAAGCTGTTACTTGCCTTCTATGTCAAAAAATGAACTTATGCCAACTTTGTAATACTGAATTCTTCAAGGAAGCTGTCCTAACAGCCTGCAAGCACTGTCCACAAAAAACGGCAGCAGTCTAATAGCAGAGAAATGGAGGAAGAATACAATCAGAATAGCTGATGCTGCTGATTTTTAACACTTTCTTTTCATAGAAAATGACCATCATCTTACACCTCCTTCCTGAGCAAATCAAAAACTGCCTTTGAAAGTGCCAAGCTTTATGATGCTGACTTCAACTCTGACACCTGATTATACAAGACTATTAACATAAGCGCTCAGCATGCTCCAGGGAGCCACTGCATCCTCATCAGTGGAGTCTTAGCAGCTCCACATCCTGGCTGACTCCCTAGTAAGGGACCCAGGACTTCAGGTCCTAGAGAAAGGATGATAATTCACATACTTATGAGAAGTATAACACACACACTCTGAACTGAGCCAAGTTTAAGTAAACTTTATACTAAATTCACAAAGTTCAAGCAGAGTCAGAGCTTAGCTGAACTGTAGGTAAAACACTCAGTTTTCCAGAAACACTAAAACCCTCCGGGAGAAAGTTAATCTTAAGCTTTCATAACGATATTTTCCTGACTATGAAGTTACACAGACAGTGCAAGGTGCTATGTAATACTTATCCATGACGGCCACTGTTATGATATAATGTTTCAGTGAAAAATAAATTAGAAGCAGCAAATCCCTGAAACCACCCGTGCGAATACACAACTATTAAGGGATCAATACATAAAGAAGTGAAGACTAGCTGAAATTGAAAATTAGTTTAAAAAATACTAGTGGCACCCACCATGAGAGTTGCTGTCTAAAATAAATAAACAATAAAGGCAAGACATACTGCTTTAACTGTGAAAAGTTGTGAACACTGATGCTCTAATACAGTATCACTGGTCCCAGTGCAAGATTTTTATCCACCGATGTGGCTGTAAAAGCCCCCTCGGAGAGCTGCTCCTGTTCCGGACCTTTGCGGGACGTTCCTACGCTCCTGCGGCGCCCGGCGGGGCCGTCCCGCTCTCTCACTCCTGCTGCTCACATCACCTCAAGCCCAGAGCTACGTTTTATTTTATTTTCGGTTTGTTTAGGTTTTTCTTTCCCCGGCGCTTGAAGAGGCAAAGCGCGGCGCGGGGGAGATTACACGGGGATGACTGAATCGCGGTGAATCGATTAAACCTCGACAATTTAATCTGGGACTTCATGCGGGGCTGCAGGAGATAATCCCCGCACCGCAGTTCGTCCGTGACTCTCCTTTACCCGGAATACCCTGGCACAGACCCAGGGGCACGGCGACCGCACACGGACACCACCTCGCCGGTACGGAGCTAAGCCACCCTCCTCATCATCATCATCCTCCTCCTCCTCGCAGCGCGGCGCGCACCGCGCCCCCGGCGCCTCTGCAAGATGCGCGCTCGCAAACTTTTCAAACTTCTGGGGAAGTGGCGAGGGGTACGCGGGGTCGGCCGGACCACG